>JAQSVH010209916.1:0-15019 GCA_029448705.1 Adansonia digitata
TGTACATATATATCTATATATATTTTTAGTATTATATTTATACAATTTATATATGATATGAAAACATAATATATTTAATAAACTTAACATAATAAATTTACTATACATATGGTATTTGTATATATATTTAATAATTTATGTTTATAAAATTAACACAAAAGATAAAATACTATTAAAGTTTAAAGAAATTATAGAATTTAACTTTTGCTTTTATGTTTCCTGAAATTAAAAAAAAATTAGGAAAAAAAAAAAGAAAAAAGAAAAGTAACATCTGAACTGTACTTCCAGTTCCCTAGAAGTAGCGTGTTACAAGAAACGTGAAAGGAATTTGATAATCAAATTGTCAGTTGGAAGAACGTTACTTTGAAAGAAATGCTTGTGTTGGATATGCTTCCACACAGATTTCTTTCAAGCCACATGCCCACTGCCTTTAATCTTTACTGGGGTAGAATCGGTTACCCCACCATGTGGATGAGGCAATGAAAGTTGTATAGTTTTAACTCAGTTTATTTCATTTAACTCGTAAGGTTAAATTTAATAAGAAATTTTATATCAACAATTCATCACTCCTACTTTGGACAGAAAAAAATATTTTTTTCAAAAAAATTATATGTTAAAAGAATAAGTTAAAATAAAAATAATAAAAAAATGATTTTTTAAATAAGTTGTTATGTTTTTTAATAGATGATTAATTTTTAAAAAATCAAAAGATTTTGATATCTTTAATTTTCTTTTCTTTTATGATTATAATTATATTTTAATTTTTTATGTAATTTTTTAAAAATAAATTGATTTTTCTTTTGGTTGTGAGATTAACTCAATTAAAAACCTTATATATATATAATATAAATTACGTCTTTACGGAGGATTGGTGTGAAACCATAATTTCAAATTTTTATTTAAATTTAAACTAATATGTTTTAAATTCAATTTTTTGAATTGAGAACATACACTTTTCAATTATCATTGAAGAAAATTGTTCAAAAGCATTTCAAAATTTTTAGATATTTTTTTTTATAATTGAATTATGAGGGAAATTTAAATTCGATATCGATTTTTCTTTTTCCTAGTTATAATTCATACATAAACGTGGCACCCGCATTTCCATATAAAATTAATTTTTTTTATATTTCTAAATTATTTATACACTCTAATCTTCATCTAATTAATTCATCTAAAAAAATTATATATTAAAAACTTTTTAAATTTATAATTTTTAAAAATTTATTAATAATATTATATCAAATGAGCTAACGATATTAAATATTTTCAGATAAAATCAAATTACTTTAAAAAGCGTGTATTGTAAGACAATTTTCTCTTTCATTGTAACCAAGAAAGTGGATTATTATTTCTATTTTATCAGCAATATATCAATTTCAACAAAGTGAAGAACAACTTTTCAAAAGAAAGTGGCGTGTTGGTTTGGGAAATACTGCTGTCTAATTCCAATTGGCTCTAATCCCAAAATTCTCAAGTCTTAGAATTAAAATTTTTCATTGGCCCCTTAGAACATTATTAAAATTCAATCTTCCTTTTTTATCAAGTAAATGATGTTGAAATTTGACATGTTTAATGTAGAACATTTAGCTTTTGTTCTTCGAGTTTGACAACGTTGAGGGGCCGTGCCGTATCCGCTACCATCTTTTTTTTTTTTTTTTCTTGTGGCTTAAATTAAAGCTTTAATTTGTCAATTTTTTTCCCATAAAATTCTGTTCTTCTTCGTTGATATTTCTAAACACTTGATTGCAAGTTGATGTCAAAGATAATAATTGTGCGTATGGTCTGTGGCTATTTGTATATGACTTGTTCTTTTCTTTTATTGGTGTTTAAATATAAATATAATATAAATTATTAAATTCATTAAAATTTTAATTATTAATATGATATATTTATAAAATATTTTTATTTGAATATATCATGTTATATTTATTAAATATATCATATTTTTTATATTTTTATTGTATCCAAAATTATTAAATACACATATGATTTTCACATTTCCCAAAGGGTAATATTAAGTTCTTTATATATTTCGATGCTTTATTTGCTTGATAATTTAAAATAAAATATTAGAAATTTTTTGTGCTGTTTGCAAATTTCTTATAAAACTATATTTTTACCCCAATTTCTAGACAATACTATATTTTTTATAATTATTATTATTCTTTTTAATAATGACAACACATACTCTATTTATAAATGGAGTAGTTACTTGAGCTTGGATTAAAAGCGGTGAAATAAGATGGGAAAGAATTAGTGTTCTTTTTCTTAAATCCAAGTTCTTTTTATTTTTTTTTAATTGCATAAAGAATTAGAAATAATTTCCACAGTATAGAGGGAAGAGGAATCAAACATTAAGAAGTTACTCATTTCAATTATGTTCCCCATTCTTTGACTATGACAAAGAAAGAAAACTAATTTTATACCAATTTTAAAAGAGGGAACAGCAACCAAATCAATCGGTCATCTTAGACAAGATATAAATACGATAAATAATAATTAAAATATAATATAAATATATATTTAAATTTATATAATAAAATATTTTAAATATAATTAATATAATATAAATATACAAATATAATATAATATATGTATATATAAAATACCGAGAATGAACTAAAGATCATCATGGCAGCCGCACCTCAAAATGGGCGTCTAACAATACCCATTGGCGGACAACAAACATAAAAGAGATATCCCCGATTACTTTTGAGTATTTATATGTAGTGCTTCCCATCATTTCGGTCAAATTAAGGTTGTTCTTTCCCTAACCCTCCACTACACTACTTTGAATTTGTGCTACTTCCATTCCCCTTTCCTTTTCCTTATTCTGACCAGAAAAACAAATAAGGCATATGCCTTTTTTCTTACGAATGTGAAATTCAATTGTAAGTTCAGAATTTTACGGGTTAATTCAACACTCGTTTAATATTTGAAAAAAATTATGTGTTTGAGAAAGATCGTTTAAAAATTACGGTGAAAAAATATAGTTTAAAAAATTTTAAATATTTGATATTATTGTAAAAAAATATCATGAAAAAATTAAAATTTTAAAATAATATATATTTAAATTAATAAAAATTTAAATACACAAAAATAATAAAATTATTTTTATCAAAAGTCAAGTTTTTAACCACAAGAAGTTCATATTCTTGCTTTTTAATTTGGATTGTTAAAGAATGATTTTAATAACAAAAATTAAAATTTTTTATTTGATTAACATAACATTATAATAAAACATAATTTTTAATTTTATAAAATATACCAATAACAATATTAAACAAAGCCTTCGCTAATAACTTCTTCCGCTCTAATTTATTAAGGGATACCTTTCGGAAAAGTTAACATGTGTTATTAGAAAACTCAACAATTCATCTTCTCGGTGACGCTTACTGCCAACTTTAACCTTTTTTCAGGGTTAAATATACCAGTAGCCTCTGTATAGGCTGTACTATATTTTTTTAATGGAGTACTGAAAAAAATATTTTAAAATATACTTGTCTTATAATTTTATTAAAAATATGATCTTAATCATTAATTTTATTTTAAAAATGCTGACGTGTTATTAAAATTTGATGAAGTCATAATATGTGATGTGATGTAATTGATATTAAGTATCATATATTATAATATAATTAAACATTAGTTACTGTATAATTTTTTAACAAAATTAGTAATTAAAATTTCATACTTAACGAAATCATAATAAAAATATTTATATAATTTTATTTTTCTTTTAAATAATTAAAAAAATTATATAATATAGAGGTCACTGCTACATTTAACTCTACCGAGGTGAGCCATCTCCAACAATAGGCTAAGACTAGTTGTGGGTTAGACAAAAATGCAATAAAGGGAGGCGCAAACTGCCATTATCACAAGAGCACAAATCCAAGACAGTTTTGGCAACTCCATGTCAATGATGGCTCTATTTCACCTACCTCACATCCCACATTGTATATCCTAAAACCCTCTCAAGCAATAATAATCTTTTTTTTTAAAAACCCCTTAATCATTTATGAATTTTACTAATTAATACTTTTAAAACATTTTTTAAAATTATTATATAACACCAAGATGGAAAATCATGAATTAAATATGAACTACTTTATTTAATGTAATAAACTTAGCTTTAACAAAACATTTTATATTTGGCTTCAATTTTTTAACAGCACAAATTACCCTTAAAATGAACGCGTGAAAAACAAAGTAGTAGTATTTTGTTTTTTTTTCGAAACTTCCTTTTTTGTTACTTGCAAACGTCTTCAAACCGGCAAAAAATAATGTATACATGCGAGTGACAATGGATTGGAGAGACATAGTCTCGACAAGTTTATATATATATATATATATAATGGATTATAAATATTAATATTTTAATTTAAATTTATTAAATATTATTATAATAAATAATTATATAAATAATTAAATTAAATTTTAGATTCGAGTATACTTTTCATTAGGCATTATTTTTATAACTTAAAAAAAATCACAAAACTGAATTGAATTTTACCAAAATAGGGGCCAATGGGCATTACCCGATACGTCAAGTTTCATTTTGAGGGAGGAGGTGAGGGCTGAGTTGGTGCTGATTGCAGCAAGAAATTATCATCAGATTAAAACAAGAAAAAACAAGTGGATGTGGGAGCCAGCCGAATCAAGCTCAAGATGTACGAAACTTAAATTTAAATTATTTTTAAGTTTAACCTGAATTCGATTAAATTTTATTTTTAAAATTTAAATTCGATTAGAGTTAAAAATTAAATTATTTGAATTTATTTGATTAAACTAATTTATTTAATAAAATATGAGTTCATTTTTATACTAGACTCTTAAACACTATTTTTTAAAATTTAAATTAAAAGTTTTTAATATTACTTAAAAGTAAAAATATTTAACTAAACGTATGAATTACTTAAATTAAATATAAATTAATAATAATTTAAAATTAATTTGATAATAATTAAATTTAATTTAATTTTTTTTAAAGATAACCTAAAGGCAATGGGTAAAATTGGTGCAATCAAGCAGCCGTGACAAATAAAGCACCGGAAAGAGAGTCGTTAGTTGGGGCGTCCAAATCAGATTGCCAAAAACCATAGAAAAGAGCCTTAGGTACGTGTACGACAGTGCTATTTAAGAAATCTGAGCTTTTCAGCTTTTTAGATGCAATACAGCCTGGCTTTCATCTTTCGTTTTACTGCTATTTGCGGTTCTAGAACATCAAATTGTTGTTGGGTCTTTGGTTCCAGCACATCTGCACATGCTCAAAATATCCTACATCATCACATAAAACCCCACAATGGTAGTTGCATTTTCATATGTTTGGACCCCCCCTTTCTTTCTCATCTTTTCTTCAAATAAATCGAGAGGGAAAGATTATATATATTATTTTTTAAAATATTTGAGTTGAATTTAAATTAAGATAATTTAAAAATATTTATAGATTAAGTTTATATATAATATTAATATTAATTTATTTATATCTAGTTTGACAGTTTGAATATTAAATTTTATTTAAATTTATTTAAATTTACAAATGAATAGTTGATCAAATCCATTCAAATTCATCTTAAATTTTGTGTAAACCGGATCTATGCACTGATTTTTTTGAAGATAATTGCAATCAGTTCCATTGGTTTTTTGGATAGTGCTTTGATTTAATCATCCGACTTTCATTTGATTAAAGATGCTTGAATAAGGAATTGATCGAATTTGACGCTGACAACTGCTTTCTAGTTTGTAACTGTAACACCGACTAAATCAAGGAAGGCACTTAATTTAGGCAATATAATGGTTAACTGTACACTTATTATCACATGTCTCATCCAAAAAAAGTTGAAATTTCAAATCACCATTTCAAGCCAAAGAATTTCTTGATAAACAAGCTTTAATCCAAAGATTTTTTTTCCAACTACCAGGACAAAAATGTTGTTAATGATTGCGCAAAAACAGAGGGAAAATGAAGTTTGCAGATGGCAAACTTCCCTGGAGTTGATTAAAAATGAAAAACCTTTGGTTTTGAAACATGCATTTCTATATACACACACACACACACATCCACACATGAAACAAGCATGGGGGTTGAAACTCCAGCCTCTATGCTCAGGCAAAGCGCTGGAAACTGAAAGTTACCACCTGTTCTTTAACTAAATTTATGATCTTTCACTAAATCATTTGTTTTTAGATATTGGTTTTAGATTTTATTTCAGTTCTAGACAATCAATCATTGAAGAAAAATAAGAGAGGACCGAAAAAGGGGTAAGAACATAAAACTCTTTGGATCATCCAGTAGGAATATATATATATATATATATATATGGAGCTGTCTTTATTTTTTCTTCTTTACGTCGATGTTTCATTTGTTGTCATTCCTTGCAACATAAAGTTAGAGGTCTTAAGCAATGTTTTAAAGCCCAATTTAAATCGAATCAAATTAAAGCATGCACTCTGATGATAGCAAGCAGAGCAAGCAAAATCAGTTCAACCTCTCTAAGGATAATGATTCGTGTATAGTAATAACTCATCTATTGTTACAAGCAACTTGTACAGATAGATTGAAATTGCTATTCGTTTCATATCTACAGAAGAACCCAATTCGTATGCTGATCTATTAACTAAGTCAGCTCATGACGAGAAATCCTTTGATATTCGTAGTTGAACTCCAACTCTACAACCTATTGTAGTAATTATTTAGGCTTTCGGGGGAAGATTTATAGGGAGTGACGAGGCCTCCATCATGTATTGACCAAAAATCAGTTCAACGTGTGTGAAATATGCTTCCTACCCAAAATCTTGTCACTTATGATCCTGATCTAACATATATCACCATCTTCACATAATTTTGTTTTCCAAAAGCCGAAGAAATTATGAATTCGAGCATTTAAAAAGAAAAAAAGGTAACAGAATCCTCTTTCCTGGGATGCAAAAATGGAATTTGCTTCTGTTCTGTCAAACAAAGAAGTAAAAATTCTTTTCCCTAAACCTAAATTGCCATCTCTTGATATTTCTAATAAAGGAAAAGTGGATCTTGCATAGTGCACATCACCAACAACTGTGATCATTACTGGGGAAACTTTACTGTTTAGTTTAAAGATTTTTCCAGCTGGTTGGTGCCGTATCACTTCCTATTGTTTTTTTAACAACATTTAGCAATACAAATTCTGCTAAGGAATTCCAGTTGTTAGAGAAAAAAATTGCTGTGAACATTTCAACAACTTTGAAAACAAGAATATGGAATATTTTGTCTCTTTCTTAGAGTCCATGAATGCAAAGTTGGATGGCCCAGAATGAAAGCTCTGGCTTTCTGCATAAAATTTGGGCTAGTTTGCCCCAATCTTCAAAGCATTAGAGGGTTGCAAACTGTAAACGGAACTGAGTATTGGGCTGTTTGAAAATGGCTTGCTATCTGTCTAGCCATTACTTGTTTACTGTACTACGTAGTTACTTCAAAATTACACCAGTTGGAAGTTCGGAATGATAAAAGGTTCAGATAAGGCTTTGCCCCGAAGTGCACAGTCTTGCGGTAAGAAAATAGTTAATTGATATTTGATTGTATACACTAATCGATAGCCTGGATTTTGACTACAATAATAGCTAGAAATTCACAAAAATATTCTATTTTTGAGAAGAAATAAATAATAGTTTGTTATACATAAATAGAATTGGAACAAAAACTAAAAAAGGTTGCCAACGTCACTCCAAACTAAATATGTAAGGAGATAATATGAAAAGGGGGTGAACCAATTTAGATAATTTTTCATATAGGTGACAAATAGATGGGTTTGAATCGTATTGTTTTCAGATCGGATTTGATTGCGGATTATCAAGTTTAGGTGAGCAATGCGGGTTCTACTACTCACATTTATGAAGATAATTACAATATTTTGAGCTCATTTTTAAAGAATGCTCATAATAATCCTATACAATATGATTTATTAGTCTTCATATATATAAATTACGTACTAGTTAAACACAGTCTGATTATCCATGTTTTAGTTTTCATTCTTATCTATGAATGGAGTTCTTGAATGAAAAAAAAAATGTAGAGCTTCACTGATTTTCTTTAAGTATACAAAAAAGGCAACAAAATGCTCCAAATTAGAAAATAATCCGTTAACTACTCTTTGGATCCGAGAAAAAGAAAATGAAAAAGAGAAAAAAAAGAAAAAGTAAATACTCAATCCTCAAAAATCAAAATGTAAGTTCTTGTATCCTTTCACTTTCTTTCCTACAAACTTAAGATCTTTCTCGGTCTACCAGCCAATTTCTGATCTGGTTTCCTCCACAAAAGATCCATTTGTGTAATTTGGACGAGAAATCTACAGTTTTCCATTGCTGTGGATAGGATAGGAAGAGGGTCATATAAAATGGCAATGCTGGTTCCCACAAGCAGTCTTCTTCGAAAGAAACCAGCAGCGTTCAAGCTTCATAACTAATATGCATTTTGGATATCATGTCGTTCGCAAACTTTAGCCCCATTTTCAGCCCACCACTTTTCTGCTTGTTCTTCTGTGAAATGTTTCCGGCTGCAAAAAATAGCATAAAATCAGTCAGTACAATTAATCTAAAAAATTTCTTTCAGAAGCTACTCGAGTTGTAGTAATCCAATGCATAAGAGTTATAAACATCTCTGCATGAGAGTAGCTGCTTTTTGCAAGTGTAGGGTACAAGCGCTGATTGTGACATCGTAAGAAGATTTAAGAACAGGTGATGGAAGGTATAAAGAAAAACTAAAACTAAACCTTGAATACTGCAAGACAACCTTGTATATCAAAACGCTTCACAATGAATGGATGTGAAATTATTCAAGCAAAAACTGGTAGAAGAAAATCAGCAAATGTCAACAGTACATTGAAGTGTGGTTATACCAGAAAGTTGAGTGATGGAATTCCTTTTTTTCTTTTTTAGTTCAAAGAGAAGATTATGAATTCATACCTAAAGCGAACACGCTTGAGTTCATTACCACCTTTGGGCAAGGGTGACAATGTAAGGTATACTCCTGGTTCATCTTGTATGACCGTCTCTGACTTTTCAGTTTGTCCTTTGGTTCCTTGAGAAAAGGTTATGTCTGAATTGCCATTTACTTTACTGCATGGAGACATCGAGCTGGTTTCATGGCTCTTATTGGAGAAAAGGTGATCGGTGTTTGAGGTGTTTTTGGCAATGGAACTAGAAATGGAGATGGCATTCTTGCCTGCTGGGAGTATATCAACCTCCTTCAACTGCAAGATTAGTTGACCATAAAAAATATCAGAGAATAATAAAGGAGCATGCTATTGCACAAGCAATGGCAATCCCTGCCCGCAATGGAAAATGAGGAAATGAACCCATGCTAGTTCTTTTGACTGTGGAAATTTAAATGTTACCCGTGAGAACACTCTCATTTAGTCATCATCTTGGCGCTCACTTTGAGTATATTAACCTAACACCAGCTAAAAAGCTTAACTTCAAATTTATAGCAGTCTGCTGGCCATATGATTTCTCCTCTCTTAAACAGAAAGTGATGATAAATGTAGGAACATATGATCTAATTTTAAGCCAAAAATATGTGAACCATATAATTCACAGCTTATGGTATTTGAAAAAAATGCCTTTAGTGGCTTCTTCACATATTAATATACGTGCATGATAGGAGGATTTTCTTTAGTTTCCTTTCTTATTTCTCTAGATTTACTTGTTAAGAAGATCTACAAGAACTCTTCCCATATCTCAAAAGTTATTTGGAATTGTCTGATTACAACCAATTTGCTGCGCAATGGACCAAGTTAAAATAAAACCCAGCTTTACAACTTTTAGTACCATATCTTGCAAAACCAACATTATACTATCCAGTTTGCAACTCCATCTACGTCGATCTTTAGGATGACTACCGTATTATGTATGTACCTTGTTAAATGTCATACTGTCTTCGAAGAATTAAAAATTCTGTTCGTCTATTTTCCTGAATCTAAACAGTGAAATTATGAGCAGAGAAATCCAACCTGAGCAGCAAGAGACCTAATAACTTCCTTTGCTGAGTTGTATTTTTCAGCTTCATTTTCCGCTATTGCAGTGACCTCCTTTAATCGCCTTGATGTTTTTTCAAGTTCAGCTTCAAGGTGCTGGGATTTGCAAGTAAGATCTTCAACCTGCAGAAAAACGTGAAGAGCAATGAAAGTTTCATTCTTCCTATCAATTCAGATAAGTAAAACAGTTCAATAAATAAATTAATCAAAGGTGAACAACAATGAGAGTTTCATTCTCTCTCTCTCTCTCTCTGTCTCTCACTCTCTACTTTAACTTTATGTTCCAACTACTTTTAAAAATTACCAGCTTCTATCAAGTTCCTTTTTCTAGCTGCAGTTGCTCAAACAAGCCTCAACTTCCCCTACAAAACCCTAAATATATGACAATCATGATTGAGCCCGTAAAATATATACAATTGCAAAATAAATGCCAAACTACTAGAGTTCTTCCATCAGCATCATCCTCTTCTGTTGAACTATATGCCAAATTAACTTCTAAATAAAACATATAGTTTCTCTATTTCTTTTCAAAACCAAGCAAAGAACAATGCGTGCTCAATGCTCTGTAATGCCAATGCCTTACATTGAACAGAATAAGTAACGAAGTTGTAATTGCTAAAAGTGATTCAACGGCCTACCTGGGCCCTTAAATTCATGATCTCTTGGTTGAGACTATCATTCATTTGCTTGGAATTATTAAAAGTTACTTCAGAAGATTGATTTGGGCTCGAGTTTCCTGGAGCAGGAGATGTTGCACGAGAAGCATTTCTGGAAGTAGATATGGAAGCTGGTAAAATTTTCTTAGAATCTCCAAATGGAGAAATTGATACCTTCGGTGAATAAAATCCTCCGAGATGAAAATTGTCAGTCTGAGCTGGGAAGAGAAGGCGATTTTGTATTTCTTGTTTTAGATCACGCTTGAACTTCCGGCATTCAGCCTGATTACTCGAGTAAACAGAAAGTCTGGAGAGTTGTGTTTGTAACCTGGGAGCTAAAGCCTCTCTATCTATCATCTCAATGGATTTACGAGGCAAAATTCCGTTTCCGGCATTAGGTGTCCAGACAGCAGAACCAGATTCTGCAGCTTTTTTCAATTTAGCGGAACAGTCATCACACACTCTATATGGTTTGTTCATAGTTGGGGCCAGAGAAGCCTTCAGAGATTTTCTAGTAGTGCATGCCTTGCAGAAGATTAGTCCACAATTGTAACAGTTGTGACGTTTTCTTATAAAACCAAATGGATTTCGACAACCGGAGCACATAGAATGAGCAGTACCAGATACCCACTTATGAAGACTTATAATTGCAGTAAAGTTTGAACCACACACTACACTCTTCACTTGCTTGTCTTTTAGAAAATCAACAAGCGTTGGTGTATTTCTGTCATCAGTATCTCCATGACCTAATTGCCCATTTGTTCCTCGTCCCCAAGTATAAACCTCTGTTTTGGAAGTCAAAATAGCAACATGATATGATCCACAGGCAATCTCTTCCACAAAGCTGTCTGCTATTTGACCTTTAACCCGACATGGAACCTTGCCATTAGCTGTAGGACTCCCCAACTGACCATAAGTTGAACTTCCCATCGTATACACTTGTCCAGAGTTTGTAAGAGCAACTGTGAGATTATTCCCACAGGTAACCCGGCAGATGTTGTCATCAATCAAAGCTGCTACACATTCGGGAAAAAGTCTAGGTTCATTATCATCATGTCCAAGTTGGCCTTTGTCTCCGTCCCCCCATGTAAACAGTTTTGCTGAAGAAGAGCTTGCAGGAGATCCAGAATCAGATGATTCAGTCACAACCTCAACAACTGCAGCAGTGTGCCAAACACCGCAGGCAACTCTTATTGTCCGTAATCCACTCAAAGTCTCCACTTTCCGTGGAATAGTTGTGCTACAATGATCTCCATGACCTAGGGCACCAAACGATCCATCTCCAAATGTGAACAACTGGCCACCAGATGTCACCAGAGCTGTATGCCAAGGTCCACAGGATATATATGAGACACGTATGCCCTCCATGTCACTTACCTTTTTGGGGATCCAGTGACCGACATCACTTCCATGCCCAAGCAGACCAGAGTTTTTTGTTCCATCACCCCATGTAAAAAGGTCCCCAGAGACTGTTACAGCACAAGTGTGATACTCCCCACATGCTATTGATTCAAAATTCATGCCACTGAGAGTATTTATGAGCTTAGGGTGGGAAACATCTTCTTCCACGCCATGCCCAAGCCTGCCTCCTGATTCCTCCCCCCAACTAAAAATATCACCCTGCTTTGTGACTAAAACTGCATGCCTGCCTCCACAAGCAATATTATGCACATCTAGAAACACTGTTGATTCCAGTGCCTTTGGAAGAAGTGCATCCATCTTTGTATTAAATGAATTGCCAACTTTATCCACGCCACCACCCAATATTCCATCTCCAATACCTTGCCCCCATATGAAAACATCACCCAATGCATCAGAGTCTTCATGACTAGAACCACGGCTTGATGAACTTACAGCACTTGATAAACTTACTCTAATTGCATCAGCCCCAGAACTTCGACTAATTGAATTCTCTGCGGGCCCAGATGATAACAAGCCAAAGTCAACTAAATTTGGTTGGCTGGCACTCTTGATTAAAGCAGTGTGTGTAATAATGTCAGCAAATTTCTTTCCCAATCTACTGTGTGCCTCATAAGGTGCTTTAATTCCTTGAGAATCTCCTGGATCCTGTAATAATCAGAAAGAAGTTAAAACAAAAATTAATCACATAAAAGTTATCATGCTTTCGTAAAATTGAAAACAGAAAAAGATATTCAAACATACAAATGGCAAAATCGGAGAATTTTCTCGGTTTTGTGATTCATGACTATCTAGTGATACACCGTCACTTTTTACTTCAATTCTCCCCTTGCTATAGGTACCACGAGAAATCAATGCCTTAAGACCAACGAACCAAACTTCAGCTTCATCCTTATCTTTACATATCTGTCCATAGTGAAGGATGTTATCAAATCAAAATATTCGCACACCATGGTAGCTTCAGTATATTTACTGGCATTGATAAAATTATCAACTATGTATGCTGCAAGTAGATCCATAGAAATGCACTCACCAAATCCAAAGACCTGTCGTTGTATATCAATGAGAATGATTGATACTCCTTTTCAGGCCGAGGATATCGTTGAAAAACTGCCTGTAAGCCAAATAAACCATTAATGTTATCAAAGTTTTGGGAATCAAAGAATAAATGAAGAGTACAAAACTCACAGTACGCTGCCCAGGAATGATCCTGGAAACTTCACTAAGCTTAATATGTTTCTCTTCTTTCCCAGAGTACCATATCAATTTAGACTCATCCTGAAAATAGGGAAAAGAAAAGCACAACCTCAAGTATCTGATTACAAAGAACCCAAAAATAAAGGAATTTTCCACTGAAAATTCATATTCTTTTCACTGATGATTAAAACTCAATTCTAGGTTTTAGATTGACTAGTTCACGATTTGCACCAAAATTTTCCATCATCAATGCCAGAAACATAAAACGTCAGTAAATGACTAAGAGAAGCATTTATACATTCCGGTAATCAAGATGCAAAAATGAGAAGAAAACAGCAGCCTGCAAACTTCAAAAGGGAAAATGTGTGAAGGCAACATACATTGGAGAGTTGAAAAGGACAAAACTTGGGTTTCCCGATTCGTCCATACTTGAGCAAGCACGCTCCTTTCTTAAGCGCTGTACTGGCCTGTAAAATGAATCCCACCCCCCCCCCCCCACAAAAAAAAAAGAACACTAGATTAATCTCCAAGACTAACAAAAATATAATGAAAAGATGGGAAGAAAAGAAACCTGGTCGATATCCCTCTCGGCTAGACCACTTTTCTGGGAATCAGCCATTCAAGGTGAAGCCATTAGACCACCAATGCACCCTTATTACTGTCCAACTTTGCTCCATGAAACACCGCTACTTCACAGTGCTACCATTTGTGCAATTTTTACAAACAAAAAGATTCTGAATTCCCTTCTTTTTTTTTCAATCTAACCCATAAATTCGATAATTCCAGCTCTCAAAAACAGCTCAAATTCCACTTCAAACCCTAGAATTTCATATATTTATCTTGAAAACGTAGCTAAACTCCTCACTTCTTACATAACACAGAGAAAGCTTCGATTTCGACGATGCGGATGTAATTTTACCTCCAATGCCCGAAAGAGCGCCAAAATTTCACCATTTTTTTTTCTCTTCGTTAACGAATTTTGAGGCCGTTGAGCTTTCAACAGATTCTCTCAACAGCTGTGAATATATATATGTATATATGCTCGAGATCTTAGAAGGTGAGGAAACGAGAAATTTTGGGATTTTGAAGTATTTTCTTTTTCAGGTGGAATTTCTTTTATTTACAAATTTCTCATTTGAAAATAAAATAAAATAAAATAAAAGAAACAAGGAAAGGATTCGATTCTTCTGATTCTCCCTCTGTCTCTCTCGCCATCTGTTTGTCCGACGAGGCGGAGCTTTCTATTATTTTATTTTTAATTATGGAATTTTCGGTTCATCATGCCACGTCATCAACTGAAAATCTCGGTGATAGGGATTGTTCGTTTATTTTGTCTTCTTGTTGTTCCGGCATGTGGCGACTCTTGGTTGGTTTCGTTGTCAAAGTAATGATCCCCTGCGTCAGGGACCACGATAATAACCAACCCCCTCCAACTTCCACCTCAGTTGGAACTTGTTAGTCACATCAAATCATGGATCATGATCAAAAGTTGGATGCTCTGTGTGTGTGTGTGTATATATATATATATATATTATTAAAAAAATTGTTCCCTGACATTTCATGCGATTGATGATACGTTTTAACCCTTAATAATACTAATAATCTCTTTAAAAAATTATCTTTTTTTTTTCCACCAACTTAAACAATAATAAATCATTAATCTTTAAACACAGCAAATATTTCTAACAAAGAAGTTAAATATATTTCATACAAAACAAAATCAATACTATTTTT
>JAQSVH010209982.1:0-15011 GCA_029448705.1 Adansonia digitata
GCATGGTATCATAATTTGAGGACTAGTTACACAATTGGTGAGTGAGAATATTTCCACGGACACTTGAATGACTTATATCAAATATAGTTCTCATACGAACCATATTTAGTGAACTTTTTTCCAAAAGATAAGAACCCACATGCCATCCCATGTATACTATATGCTTCACCCTATGAGGTCAGCTATTTAGTTCATAAGCAAGAAGGTATAGCACATGCTAGTCTTTAAGCAAATGCCTCATTTTAGTAATACAATGACTAAAAATAGTTTTGGAAACATGGCTTTGATGCATAAGGATCCTATAATTATAACTCTTCATAATTCCTTTATAAGCCTTATATGTTCAATGGATTTTATCCAATTATTGGTTTCATGATTGTTAATCATGCTGGTAACCTGAAGGAAAACCTTGTATCACTACAGTGTAGTAATGGACTTGCAATATTGATTGCATGTCCCTATGACCAATTTGATCAGCTTTAGGGCATATTTAATTACAAACTTTCTTAGTATTTAGGTGGCCATGATGAACTATTAGATTACCCTCTTGGTTAATAAATATAAATGAATTCTTAACCAAATTAATTTATGTTTGTAGCCAACATGTTAGGGGCTTAATGGGTCATAAACATTAAAGAGATTTTTAGGAATTACAATGGGATTAGAATTAATTAAAGAAATTAAGACTTTTCAGGGACTTTATTAAATAGTTCAATTATAGAGAAGCATTAAAACACAATTAAACAAAGTTGGCATGTGTTTAACCTACTTATTTAAATCATGTTATTATTGTACCCTTGAATATGGCACTATGCTTGCCACAATTTGATTCTCCTTTTCTTCTAAGTTGCCATAACCTATAAGCAAGAGCTGAAAAATAGTTTTCATACTTTAAGCAATTTAAAACAAATGGCAAATCAAAAGAATGTGTCATTTTAAGAAAACCATGTCTACTAGCATAGCATTTGGAGATTCGACATCTTAAATCATAAGGTATAAGTTTTTTTTCTTGTTTGATCTGGATAATGGTAGGTCAACTATAACATAAAAGTTGTTCTTTATGGAAATTGGTTTAATAGTTTTATATTTCCATTGCACCATTGCACTATTATGTGTTGATTTGATCAAACTATTTCTAACTATGATTAAGCAAGTGTTGAATTCTAGCTTAGTAAACCGCAACAAAAATGAAAATATAAGAAGCTTAACAGAGCAAGAAACTTAAGAAGTCAAATAAAAATAATAACATACATTGTTCTAGCTTAAATTTGATAGAATATAAATAAATCATGAAGTGCAGAGAAAAAAATGAAGAAATGCACTTGTAATATAAATGCTTCTAGTGTTTGCTTCAAATGAAAACCAAGCGATTTTGAGTAGGAAGAAAACAATCTCATGAAGAAGAAAAGGGTGCAATCTAGTGGAAAAAAGCATGTGGAAGTTAACTTAAGCATGTGGAAGTTAACTTACTCTTAACACCCTACATACTAAGGATAGATAGACAAACCATCTGTAAAGCCCTAGAAAAACAGTTAGGATTACTTAGAAAGGGCAAAGAAGATGGAAAGCACGTGATGAAAGGATCAAAACATCTAAATCTAGGTAAGTCCCTTGAATAATCATGACAAACAAACAAAATTAATAAAACTCAAAATTTGAAAAAAAAAAAGCATGGGCAAGTCGACAAAAAAGAGAAAAGTAAAAAAAAAGGGAAAATGAGATTCCTAAGCATAATTCTAGGACTTACTTATAGGAGCTTTAGATGAAACCATTAGCAACAACTTCCATTAACAAAATGAATCACAAGCAAAGAATCCTAGAAAAAAAAAGAAAAAAATCTAAAAATTTCCATTTGCATCCAGAAAGCAAAAGGAAAAATACAATGTAAGGGAGAAGAAAGGCAAAGATGAAAACAAAACAGTAAAAATTCCAACTATCTAAAAAAGACCCTAAATGTTTAAATCCAAATTTGTAATCTTCATTCAGAAAGCAAACGGTGTAAAAAGGAATTAAAAATATGTAAAATCAACCCATAGAAGATAAGGGCAAAAGCAAAAGAAAAAAGACAAAGCTTCTAATAGTGTAAACAGTAACTATCTCCATTAAAAGACCAAATAGTGCACAATAGGGATGGAAGGGGCAAATAGTGGTGAATCAAAGTTGTTTGGATAACTGATCGAATAAACTGACCAAAAGCTTAGAAACAATATAATAAAACCAAAAAATGATTCGTTTCAATTGGTTTGTTCTATATTTCCAATTTTACTTTAGTCTTGACAAATTAAAAAATGTTAATAGCAAATTAATAAATTGGTTAGCAGTAGCTATACATTCTAGTGCCTGCAGTAGCAATAAATTTACTCAAAAAGTTAAAAAAATAATAACTTTAATTGAGAAAATAAAAAAATAAAGAAGAGTAAACAATTGAAGAGCTTACATTGAGTAGGATCTTGATCTAGTGAGCTCATTAGACAAAAAGAAGAATGAAAGAAAAGAGATTGAAAAACCCTTTTCATTGTCATTGCAATAAAGATCCAAAACTACCTTTGTAGCAGAAAGCGAGTAAAGGGACCTAGGTTAAGGTTTCATATTATTTTTCATATGAGATAATGAGATTGGATCACTAGATAAGGGTGGTTTACAGGTGTAGTGGGTGCTTGTCACAACATGGCCATGATACGAATCTTGACTAGCTGAACTTAAAAGGTGGGCAAATCTCTCGCTCTTATATATTCATTATTTTATATCATTATTTTTCACTTTTGGGGACTAAGTAGTGGAGATGAGTCGCTCACTTGACTTAACGTTAAATAGTCGTTATGAAACGACCATTTATCTTGGGGTTACCACCAATCTATTTTGGCTAGGTGAGATTGATTATCTACTAGAGTTCGTATTTCAAGGGTTGCAAAACCCTTGCCGCCAATCTATTTTGGCTAGGTGAGATTGATCATCTACTAGAGTTCGTATTTCAAGGGTTGCAAAACCTCTAAAAATAAATTCTGAGGTCTACGTTTATACTAAAGATTACGTGAAAGAGTCCAAGAATCAGTTACAGTCATGAGTGAGATCAATCTTTCTCATGATGCTCGATAATCGCTACCTTATTAACTATGTGTTAACTTAAAATTTGATTTTTATTCAGTTTTAGTATCTAGTATTTACATAATTCCCATATTTCAAAATTTTTCAAATCTTAAATTTATTATTTCATTTTAGAAAATCAAGTTTGTTATGTTTTTAAAATAAAATATCTTTCATACCTTATTGGAGGATTGAAGGAATATGAAAGGTAAAAAAATGTTCCACACCCCATTACAGGACCAGAGGAATATGAAAAGTTTTATTTTTATGTAATTTGAAAAATATCTTTCACACCTTACTGGAGGACTACAGGAAAATAAAATGTTTTATTTTTATGAAATTTGAAAATTGTTGATTTTACTTATTAAAAAAAGGTATCTTGTTTTTAAAATAATCTACAAAACCCCTTCTATATGCTGGAAGAAATTCCACATACTACTTTAACTCTGAGACATTGCCTTAATTGCTAAACCTCTAGTTTTATGAGAAATAATAAAGTTTATGGACTCAGTTTCAATGAAAAGTACAAAAACTAGACTTTAAGGATTTATATTTCATCAAAAAGACCAAAATGTCCCCTAAAATGTACTTTCTACATGAAAGTATCTTGGTAACCCTAAAAGATTTGGTTCTAAGATAAATTACCAAAATGTCCTTAAGGTATGCCTTCGATGTTAAAATATCCAGATAACCTAAAGGACACGATGACATTTGAAAAAAAAAAACAAACCTATCCCTAAAGTGCATTTTTGGCATGAAAACATCTTGATGATCACATAGGACTTGGCTCTAATATAAGCTACTAAAATGTCTCTAAGGTCTAGTTTCATTATGAAAGCATCTTGGTAACCCTAAAGGATTCGATATAATCATAAAAAGATGAATCTATCTCTATTATGCACTTTCAACATATCAATATTTTGATGATCATAAAGGACTCATCTTCAGGGTAAATTACTAAGATGTTTTCGACGTCTACTTTCAATGTGAAAGTATCCTAGTAACCCTAAAAGACTAACAAATGATATGAAACGAAACATACCCTAAATACGTATTAGACATCAAATTTGACCTAAAATGCAAAAATTACTAATAGATTTTTAAATTTCTCAAAATTGCATGTTAGCCTTAAAATGGCTAAAAATGCTAAAAATATTTTTGAAATGTCCAAAATGACCCTTAAAAGGTTAAAAATACATGAAAAGCACCTAAAAAAATTTAAAATGCATGAAAAATTCACTAAAAGGCTTGAATCACTCAACCAAGGTTGGATCTTCATGAAATAAATTTTCAAAAATTTCATTTTAGTCTCTAAAGTTATATTTATTTACAAAATGGCACAAAAATTATATTTTGCTAAAGTGGGCCAATACTATTCGGCCAAGTCAAAAATATTCTTATATAGGTTTAAAAATGGAAAAATTATAGAATGATTTCTAGAGATTCGTTTAAGCCAAGAAATGTCCACAAATGGCCTTAAAAATATGAAATTGCATCTTGACCCTATAGGTTTTGGCCAATCTAAGAAGCACCCAAAATGGATTTGAAAATTTTGAAAAAAATTATGAAATAGCCCCTAAATGTTCTAACCCAGAATAACCCCTAAATGGCCTAAAAATTTAAAAAATGGTATTTTGACTCCCTAAAGTTTTGACTATTTCAAGGCAATTCAAAAAAATTTTCTTTTTCATAAATCCAAGCATGGATGCATGTAAAAATTATCCCAAGTTACTATTTGACTCAAATCATAACATGGATAAGCAACTCTAAATAAAACATGGGAAATCATGGTAGCATAAATTCTATCACATAACATAAAATGAAATTAAACATATACATGGACATAGAAATTCATGAACATCCATAATCAAATCATCTCATTTAAAATCTTTGATTAAAAAAATCTTTAATAATAAATAAGCAAGATGGTGAAAGAAATCACCAAAGCTTTGTTTATTGCTTTCATCTAATTAAATTAGGTTCATAAAGCTCACTAAGGAGGAAAAACACTTTGAAAATCAAAGAAAAATGAAGATGGATGAAATAAAATGAAAAAGTTTTGAGGGAAAACATAAAAGAAATGTACCCTTCTTGAATCAAAACAACTTAATTTCAATATTAAAGCTTTAACTACATTTTTCTTTAGATTTTCTATCTAAATTTTTTTTCTTTTTCTTCCCATGGATGGTGATGGAGATGGTGAATGAAAAAAAAAAAAATCAAGTTTCCCTTAGCTTATAGGCCATTTGGCCAAAGCATTTTTTCATGCCTAATTTTTAAGTTCATTTTTTTTAACTTTAATTATATTAAAGCTTACAAAAATTAAATGCCTATAAATTATTATCTAAAAATATCCATAATACTCATTCTTATTCAAATATACTTGGAATAATCCACATTAAATCCTAGGATGGAAAATATGTTGTTGGATTTAAATCTTAACCCAATGGTTAAAAATGTTTGAACTTTTCAACGAAAAACTTGATTGGTAGGAAAAAAAATTAACTTAATAAAAAATGAGCACAAATGCCACATGTATATACATATTTTAATTACAAATGAATGACATTTGATCTAATGGCTATCAACACATTTGACAAGTCAAAATTTGATCTAATGGTTGGCAATGTGTTGGAAAATTCTACCTTAATTTTGATTGGTTAAAAAAAGGTTGGTTATGCCGCATGGATTTCACAAGAATAAATAAATGTAAAAGCACATAGTTAAAAGAATTTCCATACTAAAATTGGAGTTTAAATTTTATGACTAAATTTCAAGAATAAAAAGGTTAATAAAAAATATTCAGATAATCAAAGTGAGTGATAATCAAATTAAACTAATTTTATGGCAATTCTAAAAGGATTAAATAAAATTTTCGTGAAAAAAAAGAAAGAAACTTCTAATTACAAATTTTCATTTAGAAAAAGGTAATAATAAATAAAAATATATTCATGGAATCCCAATTAAAATTCACATGTATTAAAATATTTAATTAGGACCTTAATATCATATATGAAAAATAATTAATGAATTCAGGTGCAAGAAGTCCATAAAGAATTTAAAGAAAACGGACTAAATTACAAAGAATGAAAATGGAATTAAAATCCATGTAATCAAGCGATGAATCAAAATCGTACATGTGATAAACCCAATTAAGAATTTAATCATGTGAGAATTTCAATCAAAAATTTGTAATGAAAATTGAGTTAATGGAATTCATATGTAAAAATTCAATTAGGAAAATCTGGATGGAAATGCTAATAAATTTATAAAAATAAAAATAAGCTCAAAAAATCATAAGAGTTTTCTAAAATTTCATATATATTAGATTTAATTCCCATAAAAACGATGTTGGAAAATTCCATCCATTGGCATTTTATATAGAATATTCATGTATGAATTAGAAACAAAGACAAATAGAAATAAGTGAAAACAAATAGATAAGAAAATCTAAGCATTAAACCCTAAAAACGAGTTTTTCTGAAATTTTATGTGTTAGAAAAAGGCCATTAAAAATTCCAAACTTGTAAACATTTATGAGAAAAATCCTTATAGAAGAAAATTGTATTTAATAAAAATGAATAGGAATTTCAAAAAGCTATATCTAAGCTATTTTAGCAAAATAAGTGAAAATATTTAAAATTCTAAACTTTGAAAAATTTTGTAGATAAGAAAAAGTTCTTATTTTAGAGACAAGAGAACTCCAAAAATACGTTCAAATTTATAAAAAAAAAATTGAATTCAACACATTGCTTAAAATATTAATGCATTAAAATAATAAAAATGAAAATCTATAATCCAAAGTAAGTTTTATCAGAAAAATTTGCAAGTAGAACGCTCGCAGTATTGTGAAGAATTCAAAATTAAAGAATAAATTTGCCAACTTGATACCTCATGGTTAAATGGTAATATGGATTTTTTTTTGGAACATTTTAGAATTTTTGGAGTAAGTATCAACATAAATACTACGTGGGTATCGTTAAAAATATATGGGAGTCGAATTTCAAAATTTTAGAAAAAATCTTTTTAAAATTCCTAAAGATAAGAATTTGACCTTAACATCATATCCAAAAATGGGTTTCAAAATTTCAAAAGAATAAAGTTAAAAACTAATTTGTTACTTTGATAATTATTTTTTCTATTCGACATTTGTCCTCTATGATCCTTAAAACTAAACTTTTTCTATCATGTGCACGAGCGACCATTCAAGCGTTACTAAATATATCTTGAAAACTCTTAGTCCTCATGGAAGAGGTCATCCCCACTAGCATGACTGCTAGGTTTTTGATCTTAGATACTTTAGGACTGCTAGGGAAAAGGCTGAATAAAGTTAGGTGTCTACAACTATCCCTCTTTGGTCGTTGTTAAGAATTAAGAATAGGGTAAAGACTAAATAGACAAGATTTTGTTTTGCACTGGTAAGCCTTTTTACATGAAATTTTTTAATTATTAGGCCAACTGCATTAGTTTTTACCTAACGAGCTATGTTGGGCTTCACATTTCAATGCTAATTTTTATGGGGCGAGGCATCAACTACTCTTGGGCTTTGAAATTTTGGTGCTAATTTCACTAGGATGATACCATCAGCTACTTTTGGGGGCTTTTAAATTTCAGTGCCAATCTCGATTGGGATAAAAACATTGTCTACTCTTAGGCTTTTGCATTTCGATGGCAATTTCAACAAGGATGAAACATAAGTAGCTTTTGGGCTTCTTTATTTTAATGCTAATGTCAACTAGCTAATGCTTTTAGCTACTCGTAGGCTTTCAAATTTCAGTGCCAATTTTGACTGGAACAAAACCATCAGTTATTCTTGAGCATTCAAATTTTAGTGCTAATTTTGACAAGGATGAGACCATTAACTACTCTTGGTCTTTTTCATTTCAGTGTCAATTTCGATAAGGATAAAACAATTAGCTACTATTAAGCTTTTTTATTTCAATGCCAATTTCAATAAGGATAAAATCATTAGCTAGTCTTGGGCTTTTGTCTCTATTTAGGCTACCTTTAATAGTCATCTATCTAACTAAATGAAGAGAACCTAGAGAATCCTCATCCGATCTTTTGCTTAATCAAATGAAGCTAACCCAAAACCTACTTTGTCGACATTCTACATGGTTGAATGAAGAGGACATTTTACTTTGCAGTTTTCAACCTATCCAAGTGAAAACTCTGTTGAACTTTACTTAATCAAACAAAGATAACTTACAGTTTACTTCATTGACATTTCACATAATCAAAATGAAAAAGGACATAGAATTCAAAATATCATGAAGATTAATCTTCTTATATGTTGGTGAGACCTCATCAATCTGAGCTTCATTGTTATCAACTTTTTTTTCTTCTTGATATGTTGCCAAGGCCTTATCAATCTGAGCCTCATTGTTACCAATTTCTTTTCTTTCTAATCTTCTAATAGTTTAAAGAGTTCTTATCAATTTAAGTCTTATTGTCACTAATTTCTTTTCTTCTTGATATGTTGATGAGGCCTCATTAATCTAAGCCTCATTATTGCTAATTTCTTTTCCTTTTAATATGTTAACTACTAAAGGTTTAAATTATTAAAAGGTGATCTCATGTTTACCCCATGAAGTTCTTCTATTCTCTTTTTTTTCTCTTTTTCTGATTGCCCTATCATGTTCTTAAGGATTCTAAAGTCATCATAAAAGATGAATTTTCTAAGGGCTTCCTAGGAATAACTTGGCAACTCAAATAACTATATTTGTAGGTATGTAATGTAAAAAGTCTTAGGGCAACAAGTAATTGGATTACCAAAATTTCTATAAATAACATATAAATATGGTGGCAAAAATATAATAATAAAGATAATTCGAGACTCCCTAAACAAGATCATCTTGCATGATCTTGACTAATCATTCAAGATCAAGAAACCTAGAAATCTATTTAAGATTCATACATACCTTAATTTTGAGAAGTTTTTTAGCAAGTCCATAACCCAATTATCAAAAACACCAAGCCTAGTTGTCATAAACCAAAGTTGTTTTAAGTGTCTAGCTTCTAACAGTTATCTAGATAGGTGACCCAGAAAACTTTTAACAAGGAAGAGACTTTGCCATTGGGATCCATGCTAGAAGCTTAGGTTTCAGTAAACCTTCCCTTAAACTTAGAAGATCTTGATGCAACAACTAAAGAGCCAAACAAAAAACAAATTTTCTTCCAAGAAACCCAAGATTGCGTAATCTCCTTAGAGTTTTAGTCAAAAAATGCCAACCATGTTTTCTAAGCTTTCTTGGCTGATTTTTCAAGTGCAAAATTAACTATATGGGATGGAAATCATAAGGCAGTATATCTAGGATTTAAAATTTTAATTCTAAAGAAATTGTGATTTTGCCCTTGGCTTAGGTGAACTTATTCAAATTAGGCCTAACTAATTATTACTTGTATTAGACTAGTCTCAATTTAATTTTTGCTAGTCATCTTATATGTGTGATGCATTAAGCCTCTATCATATTGGAAATAAATATAAAATAACCCAATTAAGAATATTTTATATTTATAGATTAAGATTAGCATTTAGCAATGCATCATGCCACCTTACATGTAGGGAGCATGAAGATGGTTCTAACAAGGCCTTCAATGTTTGATATCTCAATGTAATAAATAACCTTTCATCATATATCCCAAAATTAGAAAAAACATGGTTTAGTTTATACTTTTAGCTTATTCCATATTAGTATGCAATAGGTGTTAACTTTATAATCAACGTTGCCTTGGCTAAGGACTTTGAGTTAATAGAGGCTAGGTACATGTGAGATATGTCCTTTCATATCATTTAGGTGATTAGTCCTCTCAAGACCACTTATTCACCTACCATATGATTCATGCCATACCCAAAACCATCCTACCATAAGTATCCATCTATTGTGGTTGGAATCAAAGCATGACACTTCTCATATGAGATGACCTGGTGTCATAAGTCTAAATATCGCTTACATTACTGACACATGAAAGTATTTCTATAGACACTTAAGTGAAATACCAAAAGAAACTCTCATAGCACGTCATGCTCAGTGAACTTGTTACCATAACAAGCACCCATATGATGTCTCTGAGTATCTCTATACTTGAACTTATAAGATCAATTGTATACATCCTGTGCATGGAGGTTTATATATACTAGTATTTGTGCATTATAAATGCTTTATCTTGACAATATGATGACCATGTTTTGAGAAGCACGGCTTTGATGCATAGGTATAGACACCTAATTTTGTCCAGGCCTCTTCCCTATCAGTCTAAAAATATCCAAGATACAAAATTAGGTATTTGCCCTAGTGGAGGTAAATTTCCTTCAAGGGGAATGTACATTTTTAAGACGTATTTAATTGTGCTTAAATGAATGCTTATGCAAGTGACAAACTTAGTGCTATTTCAAAGGTCATATAGAGCAAATCTCGAATAAAAAGATGATTTCAAAGTAAAATAATCAGCTTTTAACTTTATAATTTTGAAATTTTAAATTTTGATTCTCCAAATGTTATTATGGTCATACTTCTATTTTTAGAAATCTTTCAAGAATTTCTCGTTAAACTTGGAAAATTGACTGTCACATATTTTTATCGATACCAGTATAGTATTTATGCCGATATGCCTCTGAAAAATAAAAAATAATCAAGAAAAAATTTGTAATGGCATTTTACACCACAAGATGTCAAGTTGTCCATTTTTATAATTAATTTTGAATTTTTCACAATACCACGAGCATCATAGTCGTAAAATTGCTGCAGATTTTAGATTTTCATCTTTACTTTTATAAATTAGTATTTTGATTAGTTTGATGGATAAAATTCTTTTTTATAAAATTTGAACATATTTTGGAAATTTGTTTTAGTTTTCAAATATGAGCTTTCCTTTATTTGTAAAATATTCGTTGGAATCTTCTTGGATTCTAAACTTCAAAATTCTTTAAAAATTCACATTTAGTTACCGTTAAATTGGTTTTTCAAAATTTATTTTATTTTATGAGTGTTACATTTTCTTCTTATTTTTAAAATACAGAGTTTTCTACTTCATAAATTTTTTCGGGAAGACTTTTCTGAGTTTCAAATTTTTAAAAATCTTCAAATATTATCATTTTATTCATATTAAATCAGTTTTGAAAATTTGATTTTATTTTATGAGTTTTGCATTTTCTTTCATAATTTTCTCTTGTTTACAAGATTTAAAGTTTTCTACTCCATAAATTTTTTTGGGAGAACTTTTCTGAGTTTATAATTTTTAAAATTATTTAAATATATTCATTAAATTTATATTAAATTAGTTTTTCAAAATTCCTTTTATTTTATGAGTTTTGCATTTTTTCCATAATTTTTGTCGTTTCCAAAATAAGGAGTTTTCTACTCTGTAAATATTTTGGGAAGATTTTTCTCAATTTATAATTTTTAAAATTCTTAAAATATTATTGTTTAATACATATTAAATTAGTTTTGAAAAATTCAATTTATTTTATGAGTTTTAGGATTTTTCCTGTTACTAAGATAGAGAGTTTTCTACTCTGTAAATTTTTTGATAGGATTTTTCTGAGTTTGTAATTTTTAAAATTCTTCAAGTATTTTTGTCTAATTCATATTAAATTAGTTTTTCAAAATTCAATTTATTACATATGGCAATTTTTCCTTATGAAGGTGTTTTTGTAATGCTTGCTATTTTTAATGTTTTTTCTATTGTACATAAAAATTGTTTTTATTATTAGATCAAATTAAATTAATCATATAAAATTTTGTTTCAAATGCATAATTTTTAATTTTTATAATTTAATCATTCTAATTAATTTTTATGGTATAATTTTACAAATTATATAAATATCTTCCAAAATTATCTAGACTTTGGTGATGTCATGCATGATATAATCCACTAAATGATAGAATCAATTAATTTAAATCAAATCAAAAGCAATTAACATCAAATCAAATTAATATTAAACAAAAAATGAATAAAATAAAATAAAAGAATATGGTAGAATGGTGGAAAACCATTTGGCCAAGGGTTTTTCTTCGAAGCCTTGGCCGACCTCCATTTTCTATATAAGAGGGATGGGTATTTCATTTTAAGGGGCTTTAGCAATTTCCATAAAAAGAAAAAAAAAAACCTAAAACAAAGTAAAAATGCTAAAGTACATAGGTTCTCAAGCATTTTCAAGTTGAAATTCTTGTAAAATTATTAATTTTTGTTTATTTCTTGTTTGAATCTTCTTTTTAATGAGCCAAATGAATACTTGTACTCATAAATTTTTATTCATTTTGAAAGGCCAAGTATGATGGCTATGATTAAATTTCTTGATTTTGTTGTTTTAGTTAATTTTTATTAGAAATAATTTGATTTTCCTTGATATTATTTGTATTTGTTGACATATATTGTTATTTTCATGTATACATGTTTATGTAATTTTTCTTAATATTTTCATGTTGTTTTACATAGATTTATTCATTTTTTCATGTTTTTATACCTATTTATGGTTGGTAAAAATTGCAAAATGTATGCATATTAATATTTATAAAATATGTGATGAAAAATTATTTTTTGTTGAAATATCATGCTAGTAGAATTATTTAGGAGCCGATTTTGATGAATTTGTTCTTTTTTTATTTGATTTGATTTATTTTGTAATTATAGAAAATATAAGGATTAAATTACAAAAAATTACAAAACTTTTCCTTTGGCCATTTGCACCTGGCTGAACATTGTAGACAACCTTAGAAGTATTTTTATGGTTGGTTTAATATATTTGGATGTGTTTTATAGATTTTATACTATTTTGGGCCATTTTGTAATTTTAAAAAGTTTAAGGGCTAATTTGCAAAATGTAAAAAAATTATTTTGTGGCCATAGGTGTTTGACCAAATCATTGCATGATTTTTGGTGTGGTTCTTGTGATTTTTGATTATATGTTTTATGCTAATTTATGATTTTTATTATGCAGGGGCTAAATTGTAAAAATAAAATATTTTGTTTCAAGGCCATCCGTACTTGGCTAATTGCTTATGTATACTTGTGAAAGTGTTTTCATGTTTATTTCAATATATATGAATATGTTTTATGCATTTTCTACCATTTTAAGGCTATTTTTTAATTTTAGAAAGTTTAAAGGTTTATTTGCGAAATTGCAAAATTTTTGTTTTAAGTCCATAGGTACTTGGCCGAATTGAAATTTTGATGTTTGTTATGATTTCCATAATTTGTTGTGATCAATTTTGTGTTTAATTATGATTTTATCTTGCATATGGATTAAATTGCAAATTAACAAAATATTAAGGATTATTTAGAAAACTTTGTATTTTAGGTCTAATATGATATTTTTGACATTTTAAAAATGTTTCTAACATTCCATGGTCTTCCATAGGGTGAAGAAATTATTAAAACTTGTCGTATTCTCTTAGTTTTTTGTTAGCATATGAAATGCACTTTTGAAATATTAGGGACCTATAAGCAATTTTTGCATTTTAGGTCAATTTTTATATTTAAGTTACCTCTGGAGGGTATAATAGTTATTTCATATCATTTTTGAGTTCTCTAGGTTACCAAGATATTTATAGGTTGAAGGTAGACCTTAAGGGTAGTTTAGTAATTTCTTTAGAATTGACTCCTATGTGATCATCGAGATACTTATGGGTCGAAGGTGTACAGTAGGGATAGGTTCATTTGTTTACCAAGTTTTAGAATCTTTAGGGTACCGGGATATGTATACGTTGAAGGTACACTTTCGTAGCATTTCATTAGTTTATTTTTATAACTGAGTCTTTTAGAGTCACTAGGATACTTCTATGTTGAAGATGTACCTTAAGGGACATGTTGGTTATATCGACCATATTCAGATCCTTGCAGTCAAGTTTAGTACATTTCCATTCAAACCAAGTCTTATGGAGATTTTTATTTTATTAGTATTTTTAATAAAATTGGAAATTTTGTAAATTAAGGCAATGCCTCCAATGTTAAAATAGTACATAAAATTCCTACCAAAATATGCTAGAGATTCTAGGGATTATTTTAAAAATGAGACACCCTTTTCAAAATGAAAGTCGAGATTTTTCAATTTTTGTAAAAATAAAACCTTTCGTATTTCATAGGTTCTCTAGAGGGGTATGATAAAGAATGATAAAAATCTTTATGTTCTCTTCGAGAGGCTATGGAAGAAATTTCAATTTCCAAGAACAGTAAAGCTTGACTTTCTTAGAATAATAAAATTTTTTTAATAAAATATTATGAAAATTATAATTAAATATCAAATACTAAAACCAAATAAAAATTAAAATTTAAGCTAACACGAGATTAATAAGGTATCGATTACCGAGCATCACAAGAATATTGATCCTTACTTGTGATTGTAACGGACTCCCAAACTCTTTCAAGCGATTTTTGGTATAAGCTCATACCTCGGAGTTTGTTTTTAAGGGTTTTGTAACCTTCTAAATATAAACTCCGACACGTGACCAATCTCACCTGGCCAAAGTAAGATTGGTGGCGACTCTAAAATAAATAGTTGTTTCGTAATTATAGACACTTTATTTTGTCCGGCTAATTTTTAGCAATTTGGAGCATTGACGTAAGAAGTATTTTGAGGATATCAAGAAGGCCTAGAGATTATATCAAATGTAAATGCAAAGATGTGGCATCAAATGATGTAGTCCAAGATATTTGGGACAAAAGATATGAGAAAATTCATAATTTTATTTGAATGTATCGATACATGGTCCTCATGTATCGATACAATGCTCCAACGTGCCAAAAATTTGAAATGTCCCTATTTGTATCGATACAACATGTAGATGTATCGATATATAAGCCTCTATATCGATACAGGACCTCATGTATTCTATAAAGGAATGTATTGATACATATCAACATGTATCGATACAGTGGTTCATAGTATCGATACAAGGGTTTATAGTATCGATACAAGGATCATTGTA
>JAQSVH010209993.1:0-15010 GCA_029448705.1 Adansonia digitata
TGAAAATGATTTATTATTGAAATCAAAACTTGTTTTAGAGAATGAAAACAAAGATTTGAAAAATGATTTCAATGACTCCAAGCTAGGAATTAACATTTTAGAGAAAGATAATTTTGATTTGAAAAGAAAGATTGAAAGCTTGGAACAAGAAAAGAAAATTATTTTGGACAAATCTTTTCAAGTTTATATGACCAAGTGCTCACATTGTAATTTTCATGGTCATAATTTGCATACCTATCCTATCAAGAAAAAGACACAATTTAAAGTTAGGCAAGTATGGTTTCCTAAGGGAATAAGAGACTTTAAGACTAACATTCATGGACCCAAAGCGTTTTGGGTACCAAAAACCAAGTGAAAGTTTCTTGTAGGAGTGTTAAAGCAAAAAAGAGTAATGCAATACAAATGGATGCTCTAGACATATAAAAAAGTGTGATGGATAACCTCTAAGCTTTAAAATTTTGATATGTATATTGGTTATTCATATGGTGATTATTAATACTTTATTGAATTTAGAAAAAGGTTTGTTTTTAATAAATATGTTTAATGAAAATTCATGTTTTATATCTTGAGCAATTATAAGCTTAAATGTGCATGCATTCGATGATTTAGTTCTTAATGATAATATGTTAAATCGATTTGTGAAATATTGTTATGAAGCATAATTTAAGAATGATTTATACATAAAAGGTTGATTTTGTTAAACTTCATGCCATAAGTCATTAAGAAGCTTTATTACATGACTAAATTATATGCATATCCTTAGAGGGAGCATTTAGAGCTTACTTATAAGATATGATGCCATAAACATGCATTAGCAAGTTCTTATGTCTCTTTAATACTTTATATTCAATTATACTTGCATAAGACCTAGGATGTTTGATTATGTTATAAGTTCATGATTTACGGCTTAAATAAGGTTTAGTAAACATTGAAAATATTTTTTAAACTTGTGCATATATGGTTTGAATGAAAATTTTTTTAGTTGCATATTGCCTTACTTATGTGACCAAATATACTAATTCATTCAAACTTGATTTTAAAAGTTGTTCTAATCCAAACCTTGATTATTCATATGAGCTTTAAATGTTTAAAATCAAAAGTCTACTTTAGAATATAAAATCAATGGTTTTGGGATGCTAAATTGCAGATTTTTCTAAGCAGTTTTTAGAAAACTCAAGGCATATATCGATACTTAGAGCCTTGTATTGATACAATGAACAAAAACCAACTTGTATCGATACAATGAACTTTATATCGATACATCACTACATTTATTGATACAAAAGCCTCCTATATCAATGCAACTAGTGAATATTGGCCAATTTCGCGCTTTTTTTTTCTTGACTCTTAAATGCAAAATTGGTCTCCTTAATGAGTTTTCACTTGAAATCCTTCAATTTTATGATTTCCAAACCTTGATAAACATCGTTTCATAGCTCATCACATTCTTAAACATCATATTCGATTCATTGATGAGTGTTTCACAAATCAAAATACATGAAGTGCACATATTGCCCCATAATGCTAAAAAATACAAATTTTTCTATACATTATTATTATTTTTGCAATAATTGTTACCATATACGCTTAATGTTCTTTATTCATCAATATTTGGTATCACTTATTTCAAAATGTCGTTAAGCACATTGAACAACTTTTATTCCTAACAAAACCTAAGCTTATCAAATATTTTTTTACAATTAAAATCTTGCTACCTCTAATGCTCATCTTTTGCCAAGATTGTTTTTAAGTTTTGCAAGGTTCATAGAGATTAATCAATCCTTGAAAGATAAACACTTCATAGCAATAGGAAGCAAATTAAGCATGCAACCTCTTCAAATCAAACCAAAACCATCAAGGAATACTCAAACACTAGAAATGATTATCTTTCAAGTTACAATGAGCATATCATCAAAGTTTGGTAAGGTTGAGGTAATTATTAAACAAATACTATTAAATTCTTATCCTTTAGCATTAAGTTTGGTGACATACATAAGTCAATTATATGTAATTGGCATTCTAGTATGCAATGTTTGCTTTAAATGAATCTTTGAACATGTCTAAGTGCTTAATTCTCATATTTAACCATGTTCTTTGATTCGATGTTTGCTCAAATGATTTTATTAACATATCATGAATGAGCAAATGATCTTTTAAGCTATGGATGTTTGTTACATTTTTCTTGAAATTTTTTTCTCTATGGCATTTATTATAATATGCATGTGTACTAAAAATTTATTACATTTTTCTTGAAATTTTTTTCTTTGTGGCATTATGCTTTTAGACACCAATTGGATTAATAATTCTTAAAATCCTTTAACAATTGGTATGTTCTATCTTTCAAATGTGCTTAAATGATTACAAAAGAATACAAAAATTGGATGACCTACACATTAGGACTTAAATGCATATATTTTCTCAATAATTGGTATGCATGTTCTGAAATGCTCCATAATTAATATACCTTTTAGAAATCTTGTTGGAAATAGTCTCTTAACTTTGAATTAATCTTAATTCAACTTTTTGATATTCTAAAAAAAGAGAGAGTTTTAGGGGTTAATTTGCTTGCATGTACTTTACTTAGACATATATGTCTATTCTAGCAAATAAGAAGATTTCACATGTTTTTAGATTACTTATATTATCAAAAACCTTAATATTTTGTATTGGTACTCATAAAGCCAAATATGAACAAAAATGGCATTGCTAAGTGTTTCAAAACCTTTCTATAAAATCTCCAAAAGTCCATTTTGTAATGCTTTTAAGAAGATAGAGTGTTATTGAAAATCTTTAAATGACTAAGGGGGAGTTTTATAAGCATTTTCACCCTAAGTATTGTCATATCAAAAAGGAGAGATTGTTAGCTATATTAGCTTTGAATTAATCTTAGTTTTGATATAACTAAAACTTAAGCGTAATTAACTTGTGTTTAAATATTTTTAACATTAGTATTTTTCCAAATTAAATATTTTGTAAATAGTTTGAAAAGTACTAGAAAGTGTTTTAACTCCTTCAAACACTCAAAAAAGTGTTTTTAATTAATATTTTTATATAAAACATTTTTTAGATAAGTTTTACATGTTTTAAAGTCATGAAAAACCTTTTAAAATTGATTTTCTTGTGAATGTATTGATACACTATGTGTATGGATCGATACAATACTTGGCAATAGCTAAATAACCTTAAAATGCAAAAATCACTGTTCATGTATCGAGAGAGAGCATTTTGTATCAATACATGACTATTCATGTATTAAAATAGATCTTTTTGTGTCGATACAAGATTGTTTAACGGTCATCTTTTGGATCTTTAAACACAATGTATCGATATAGAGGCATGGGGAACAACGAAAAATGACATTCTGAAATCTGTAATGGCTATATTTCTTCCCCAAATATCCCCAATGGCTATAATCATGATCAGGGCTATAAATAAGCCTCTCCAACAGCTCTAACAAGGAGAAGAACTAAGAAAATTATGCTTAAAGTCAAATCTTTCATCTTTTCCATCATTTTCACTAAGTAATTCATTTTTGTATAGGATTAATTCTTCCTATTTTTGTATTCTTCATTTTGTATCTTTAGATACATATTTCCTCTGTGCAAAAATTTTTGTAAACACCTAACCTTTAGAGGTTTTATTGTTTACACTCAAATCCTTGTAAAAAGGGGAGGTTACTACTTAGCCATTGAAAAGTACCGAAGGTTTTTACTTAGCCTTCAAAAGTAGTGAGAGAGGGTTCTATCTTAGCCCCAAAAGAAAACGGATAGAGATTTTTATCTTAGCCTTGAAAGATAGAGAGTAGAAAAGTTATACCTTGTCCTTGAAAGGTAGATAATTCAAGTTAGTGAATTATGGAAACCTGAGGCAAGGGAAGCCAATGTAGAGGACATAGGCAATTAAGGTCGGACCTCTCTAAATGATTAAGTTTGCTTCTCTTTCCCTTATCTTTAGTTGTTTATTCACTAACTTGCACTCCAAAGTTTATTGTTTAGATTTCTTAGTTTTAGTTTTATTTATCATAGTTTTAATTTACCAAAATTTTTTGAAATCAATTCACCCCCTCTTGATTTCATTCATCACCAAAAAGTCTAACAAATCTAATAGATCATCTTATTGTATGCGACCCATTTGGCTTCCATTATGACACCAATACATATAATTACCCAATTAAGTGTATTTATATTTGTAGAGCAAGATTGACCTCTAGCAAGGCATCATGGCCACTTGGTATGCAGGAAAAGTTAATATGAACTCTTAAAAAACCTTTTAGTAACCACCATTTCAGTGTACTTTGGTCTTTTACTAGATATCCTAGAACGACCATGAGCATGGTGCAGTGTCTGTCTCATCTATCAATCCACATTAGATCTATAGTTTTTAGTTAACTTTTTGAATTTAGAAAAATGATTTCTCCTAAATTTATCGTGCATTGGCTAATGACTTTACAAGTTAGCCAAAGCTAAAAACATATAAGGTATGTTTTTCATGTCACTCAGAGTGGTCAGTCTTCTTTGGATAACTCATTCATCCACCATATGATTCATGTCATACCTAATGTCGCAATGTGCCCTTACCCAACATAGCACCTGCCTGAATTGATTGAATAATGATGCTTACGACTTGAATAGGAATTAATTTATTAGGAATTGCCTTTGGGTTACCTTTTGATTAGGATTTGAATTCGGCATGATGAAATGATAACAAGAGTAAGGAATATCAAACAAATCGCTTATCCAATGGATTTTGGATGGCCATTATAAAGTGGCTAAAGACATGGAGTTACCACAGATGATTTTAAGCTTAGGCATGATCAGATCTTATTGAAAATGATATTTTGAGTTACCAAAACCAAAATATCAATTTCAAGGTCTACGAGGTCCAAAGAATCATTGGCTAAAGATTAGCACTGCCATAACATCTAAAATCCCTCTTTTAATGCATGAATTTTTGTGAGAATTAAACCCAAGTTTTATGAAAAAAATTAAATCACGTATGTGCCTAGAGTCATGGGGAACATAAGGATTTTTTATAAAACTAATCTCTAGATTTAATTTAAAAAATTAGATATACTTCATCAAGCACTGGAGAGATAATGACATCCAATATTACCTTTTATTGTTCGACAACAATTTAGAAATATGAGTAGATAATGGACACCACAAAAGGGAACTGTGTTAGTAACAAAAAACAAATATAATAACATGACATAAAAATAAACACACAAAAGTGTAAAAAGGAATGATGGTTCAAACGTATCACATAATTCTCTTTGATTATTAAGGAATAACAGGAATGATAATTTCAAAATGCATTTGGATTTAGTGGTTGCTTGAGGTATAAATAAGAAAGTTTTGATTAAAAGGCTTGAAGAAGTCTAGAAGAGAGAAAATTTTTATATTTTGAATATGAAGCGGGGTTAAAGTATCCCTTAAAAGATTGGGTTAGAGTGTCCCTAATAGTGAAGATTTTTTATGTTTTTGAAATAAGGCTTTGGTTAAAAGGCCCCGTGATGTCTGAGAAAGAGAAAATTTAGGTTTTTGAGTACAAAATGAGGTTAGAGCATCCCCTAAAAAAGGTGAGGTTGAAGTATCCTTTATGGTGAAGATTTTTTAAAATGAAATATTTAGTGAAAATATATATTTTAAAAATTAAAACTGATGATTCGAGTGAAAGATAAAATTGATTTTTGTTTGGCCTAAATCAATTCTTGTGGAGCTTGCCTTATTAATCACAACTGTGGGGAATTGATCAGACACGTTTTAAGATATTCAAATGTCTCAAAAACATCAAAATTTATAGAAAGTTGGGTTTTTAAAGGTTTTTCAGTGGTGGTTTGGGGTAGCTATGGGAATTGAGTATGGGAGTCAATAAAATAGTGTCTTTGGAAATGTTTTTGAGGCTGAGAATAGCGGGACGATTTGTGGGGATGGTGAAGAGTTTTTTGGGATTGTTGGAGAATTTTTTTGATAGCTGAGAGCATTTTTCTGAGGTAGTTTCTTCTTTTCTTTTGGTTTAGCCCCTTTTTTTAAAAGACAATGTAAAGGGCCTCATTAATTTTTCCTCTACAGTAGGGCATATCTTTAGCTGCCATGTTCAATTGACTTTTTTTCTTATTGGTTCTGCAATGCTGATCAAGGGGGCAGAAAGGCTGTAAATGGCTACAAGCTGGAGATATGCCTGCCATTCTCTTACGCCTATATATTTTATGACAGTGACCTTTGTCATTAATTGTTTGGACTAAAAAAATTTGTTAGAATCCATTAATAAACCCATAGTTAAGGTTTGCAATTTTATATGATAGTTTTTTGGTGCAAAAACATGTTTAAATTAGGTTTTCAGAGGCTAAAAAATTGCTTAAACTAGGCAAAAATATCTTGGTGTGTCGATACAAAACATGTTGTATCAATACACAATTCCTGAGTATCAATACAATGAGTTTTGTATCGATACTAAAAGTAAAAAAATGCTTCTAGTCTCGAGACTTAGAGGCCAGTATCGATGCTCCATGGATTTGTATTGATACTTATGCTTGTGTATCAATACATTTTGCCAAAAATCACAACTTTAGCTACTGCTAAGGTTTGCATCGATACAAATATGCTAAATATCGATACCACACCTTGGGTATCGATACCAAACCTTTTTGTATCGATACTACACATGGAAATTCAAAATTTTGGTAATGTGAAAGCCTCATAATAGTTTTAAGCACCCATATGATCTGTGCATACCTTAGGTTCCTTGAGTTATCTTATCATGGTCACCAAGAGATGAAAATTAGCTCATGTACTCACCTGAATGACTCCAATGGCACCGTGAAAGTAACCTTCAATGCCTCATTTTTGCATTTGTCGTTAAAGCAGTCCATAGGCATTTTAGCCCTTTCTAAAAAAACTTTGTTTTCAGGTGACAAGTCACTCGGTGATCATTCCCTAGCTTTATTTTTATTTTTTTATTTTGTCACGTTTTACCTAAACCCCTAAGATACCTAAAAATTGGACTAAACAAAATGAGTTTATTTACAGCTACCTCTATTTAACCGTTGCTAAGTATTAGGAACAAGGCAAAGATAAACAGACACCATTCTGTTTGGGTAATGTATTAAGTTCTTTTTTAAGTTGGAAAAAAATGGTGTCCTGCTCTTTGAGGACTAAAAGAAAATAAGTGCCACTAGCTCATGTGGGCATAAAAGTAAAAAACAAGGCATCTCACTCTTTGAGGTCTAGATTGAAAAGGGTGCCACCAACTTGTGTAGGCTTAAAAAAAAAAAGTGTCCTACTCTTTGAGGACTAAAATGAAAGGGGTGCCACCAACTTGTGTAGGCTTAAAAGAAAAAGAAAAAAGGCATCATATTCTTTGAGGACCAAAATGAAAGGGGTGCTACTAGTTTGTGTGTGCTTAAAAGAAAAAGAAAATGTGTCTTGCTCTTTAAGGACTAAAATGAAAAAGGGTGCCACCGGCTTATGTAGGCTTAAAAGAAAAAGAAAATGCATCCTGCTCTTTGAGGACAAAAATGAAAGGGGTGCCACCAGCTTGTGTGGGCTTAAAAGAAAAAGAAAATATGTCATGTTCTTTGAAGACTAAAATGAAAAAGGGTGCCACCAACTTGTGTGAGCTTAAAAGAAAAAAAAAGGCGTCTTGCTCTTTGAGGACTAAAATAAGAAGGGGTGCCACCAACTTATGTGGGCTTAAAAGAAAAAGAAAAGGCATCCTGGTCTTTGAGGACTAAAATAAAGAAGGGTGCCACCAGCTTATGTGGGCTTAAAAGAAAAAAAAAAGTATTCTGTTCTTCAAGGACCAAAATGAAAGGGGTGCAATCAGCTTGTGTGGGCTTAAAAGAAAAAGAAAAGGCATCCTGCTCTTTGAGGACTAAAATAAGAAGGGGTGCCACCAACTTGTATAAGCTTAAATGAAAAAGAAAGGGCATCTTACTCTTCGAGGACTAAATGAAAGGGGTGCCACTAGTTTGTGTGGGCTTAAAAAAAAGAAAAGGCATCTTGCTCTTTGAGGACTGAAATGAAATGGGTGCCACTAGCTTGTGTGGGCATAAAAGAAAAGACAGCTTGCTCTTTGAGGACTGAATGAAAGAAAAGATCCTGCTCTTTGAGGACAAAGAAAATGTCATGCTCTTTGAGGATAAAGAAGAAAATGTCCTGCTCTTTGAGGACAAAGAAAAAAAAGGGTCCTGCTTTTTGAGGACAAGAAAGAAAAGGTCCTACTCTTTGAGGACAAGAAAAGAAAACATCTTACTTTTTGAGGATAAAGAAAAGAAAAAGGAAATGTCCTACTGTTTAAGGACAAAGAAAAGAAAAGGTCCTAAGATTTTTAAGGATTTTTGAAATAGAAAGTCATAACTTGCGCTCTTTACTGATTTGCCTTATATACGAGGATTGGTACGTAAAAAATGTTAAATCTTGTAGAATGCATAGGAACGCATATGCATGTTTAAATGATGCGAAAGTGATGTTTCCAAAAGCATAATTCATCAATTTTGGATCCTTCTTACATCTGATAAGGTGGCTTCTTGTCTCGATGACCAATGATAGTGATAAGAGGATTGTGAAATCAGATTATTCATGTTGGAAGGCTTTAGCTATAAAGAGTTCACTAGCAATCATAAGTGGTGTTTCTTCTTTGCCAATTCTAACTATAAAGAGCCTCTTTGATTGTTCAAATGTGTTGAACCTTAGTTGTTTGGGTGCCAATTGAAGCAAGATTTTAGCCTTTCTTCTTCATGATAGGCTTTTCTAGGGGTAAAGTTCGAACACTTCTCAGGATACAAGATCAAAGAAGGTAGGCCAACTATGGCCCTAAAGTATATTTTTTGGTCCTTGACCTAACAAAAATTCTCGTAAAGTTTAATCTTTCCAAGCAATGCTATGAAATCCTATTATCAATTTTGTTCATTTATCAAGCATTTTCAATTAAATGATAAACATGATGTAATATGGAATACAGGGTTGAGAAATCGAGCAATTGTATTCTCATTTGATTAAAAAATTTTAAAATACAAAAGAGCCAAAAATAGTCTACACAGTTAATTGGCTTCAATACTGATGACATAAATTTTCCACTAAGTGCTTTGGAAGACTTTTCTCAAGCAAATGATCCTTGTGGTGTTGGCCAAATCATAAAAAGATACCTTAGATTGCTCCATGGTAGGATGGAGGCCTCAAAGTTGGTTATTTGTCATTTTCCAAGTGTAGGTATGGATGAGGTTTGGTCAACATAGAATAGATGGATAAGTTATTATTTGATGTCTTGGTCAGAGTTATGAATATGGAGAAGACTGGTTTTACGCTAATGATGGTTTGGGCTTGACTTGGTTTGAATGGGTTTGGCTACTTAAGCCACTCTCTCGGGTTTTTTACTTAAGTTGGTTTTTCCTTTTTTTTTTGTTTTTTTGTTGTTTTTTATTGTTTTCTTTGGAGAATCGTGGGCAAAAGGCTAATAGAATGCCCTTTCGGGTTTTTATCCTGAAGTCCTTTCAGGCATAGTATTTTTTTATGGAATCGACGTTCACAAGATTCGGCAAGTCATTGCCATCCATTTCGATTAAGATTAAAGCTCCTTCAGAGAATACATGCTTCACCACGTACGGTCTTTCCTAATTTGGGGTTTATTTTTTGCAAACATCTTTATGAATTGAGAGAATTTGCTTAAGCACCAAGTCACATTCTCGAAACGGATGAGGATGGACTTTTTTGTCATAGGCTCTCATCATGGGCTTTTGATACATCTACCCATGATAGATGGCTTTCATTCTCTTCTCTTCGAGAAGGTTAAGTTACTTAAATTGATTTTTAACCCATTCAACCTTTTCAAGTTATGAGTCCATTAATACTCTGAGGGAAGGGATTTTAACCTCGATAAGTAGAATAGCTTCCATGCCATAGACTAAAGAAAATGATGTAGCACCCATAAAAGTTTATATGGCTATGCGATAAGCATGTAAAGCAAAGGGTAACTTTTCATGCCAATCCTTGTACATCTCAGCCATTTTTTTTTATTTTTTTGAGATTCTTGTTGGTTGCTCCCACTGCCTCATTCATTTTTGGATGATATGGGATAAAATTTTGGTGCTGAATTTTAAACTAAGAATACATTGCTTGCATCCGTAATGATTTGCTTAGGAGGCCATACCGACAGATGATGTTCGGCTTCACAAATTTGCACATGATAGCTCTAGTGATGTTAGCATAAGAAGCTGCCTTTACCTATTTAGTGAAGCAGTGGATAGCAACTAGGATGAAACGATGTCCATTGGAGGCCTTAGGGGTGATTGGTCCAATCATGTCCATGCCCCACATAAAAAATGGCCATGGGGCTATCATGCAATGGTACTGAGGACATGAATCTTGTCTGCATAGATTTGGCATTTGTGGCATGTACGGGCATAGTTGATGTAATCCCTTTCTAGAGTCAGCCAATAGTAACCCGATTGCATGACTTATTTTGCCATTTGGTGTCCATTAGCATGCACACCACAGATCCTTTCATAGACCTTATCTGAGGCATCCATGCACCAAAGTAATACCTGGTCCCAACTCTTCTTGTAAAGCTCTCCACCATCCAAAATGAAGTTCGCAACCATTCTTCGTATGGTTCTTTTATCATTTTTGGTGGCATGATCAAGGTATTGCTAATTTTTTATATACTAAAGGATGTCATGATACCAGGGCAAACCATCTTTTTCTTCCTTGATATTCTGGTAATATGCTGGCATTGAATGAATGTTCATCTAAATAAAGGTGACATCCAACTCCCGATTGACCTTAAACATGGATGATAAGGTGGCTAAGGCATTAGTAATTTGATTTTTTTTCCTTAGGTAAATATCAAAAGCTAAAATCATTAAATTCTTTTCTCAATTCTGAGATTAAACTTTTATAATGAGTTAGATTGGCATCACATGTCTGCCATTCCCCTTTCGATTGGTAAATGATAAGGGTTGAGTCTCTAAACACTCGTAAGGTTTAGATGCCCCTTTCGATGGCGCCTTAGAGTCCCATGATGTAAGCCTCATATTCAGCTATATTGCTAGTGCAGTTGAAGCTCAATCTCGTAGTGAAAAGATATGGCTCCCTTTAGGTAAGATTAAAATTGCCCCAATTTTATGGCCCAATGCATTTGAAGCACCATCAAAAAACAATTTTCCAAGGTGAATCAATATTGGTTGCCGCTTCCTCCTCAGATATGCACATGAGGTCTTCATCAGGGAATTGAAAGTCCAAAGGTTGATAATCATCCGCTGCTTGACTAGCCAAGAAATCTGAGATTGTGCTACCCTTGACGGCCTTTTGGTTCACATATATAATATCGTATTTAGAAAGCAAAACTTGCCTCCTAGCCAATCTTCTTGACAATTTAGAGGCTTCACACAAGTATTTGACAGGATCCAGTTTGGCGATCAACCATGTGGTGTGGTATAACATATATTGTCTTAACCTCCTGGCTATCCAGACTAGAGTGCAACATAACTTTTCTACTATCAAGTAGTTATTTTCACATTCTATGAACTTCTTGCTTAAATAATAGATAGCTTGTTCTTTCTTTCTTGAATCATCATGCTTGACTGATACACAGCCCATCGAACTATCAAAAACTAATAGATATAAAATTAGAGGTCTGCCTGGGATTAGGGGCACAAGCACTAGAGGGATTAAAAGGTATTGCTTTACTTTATCGAAGGCTTCTTGACATTCTCTGTTCCATTCTCTAGGATTTTGTTTACAAAGTAGTCAAAAGACCGGGTCATATTTGTCGGTTAATTAAGATATAAATTAGGCTATATAATTTAATCTTCCCAAAAAAACTTCTTAACTCTTCTGGGATTTAAGGTAGCTGAAGGCTTTGAATGGCATTAACCTTGTTAAGGTCCACTTTTATTCCCTTTTCACTCATAATGAAGCCCAATAACTTCCCAGATGTGACACCAAATGTGCATTTGGTAGGGTTTAACTTGAGTTGATATTTGCAAAGGTGTTTGAGAGCTTCCGCAAGTCAGCTACATGTTTATTCTCTATAAGTGACTTGGCAATCATGTCATCCACATATACTTCAATCTCTTTATGCATAAGGTCATGAAACAATGTCACATTGCCCTTTAGTAAGTTACCCCAGCATTTTTGAGCCCAAAAGGCATTACTTTATAGCAAAAAGTTCCCCACATGGTTATGAAGATGGTTTTTTCCATGTCTTCTATCTCCATTTTAATTTAGTTGTATCCTAAAAATTCATCCATGAAAGAAAAAAATGCATTTTTGGCGGTGTTGTCCACTAGGGTATCGATATGGGGCAAAGAAAAGTTATCTTTTGGACTAGCTCAGTTCAAGTCCCTATAATCCACACACATTTGCACCTTACCATCCTTCTTAGGGACTGGAACTATATTAGCCACCCACTCAGGGTATTTGGCGACTTCTAGAAATCCTGCTTCAAATTGTTTCTTGACTTCTTCTTTGATCTTTAGAAGCATCTCGGGTTTTATCCTCTTAAGCTTTCACTGCATAGGTTTACACTCAAGTTTGAGAGGAAGTTTATGGACTATGATGTCGGCATTTAAACCTGGCATATCCTGGTAAGACGAGGCAAACATGTCCGGTAATCTTGGAGAAGGCTTATCAAATGGTTTCGAGTTGATGGTTTTATAGAGTTTCCAAATTTGACTTCCTTTTGATATTCTTTTGTACCAAGGTTTAGGGTTTCAGTGGGTTCTTTATGAAGTAAAATCTATTTTTCTTCTTGTTCAATTAGTTTGAGCAGGTCTTGAGGTACAAGGTCCTCTTCAAAATCTTCTTCATACTAAATTCCACTAGCACATATTGCTTGCCTAAAGTCGATTTCCTGAGTCTCAAGGCAGATATTTATGTCATCTTTATCCGAATACTTGAAAATATGAAAAAAGAATATTATAGGCAAAAAGATATGTGGAGGGAGGTAAAAATGGACACAATGAATGAAATGCATAATGCTCCATCATTTTCATTGATAATACTTAATAACAGGTGCCCATACAAAGGATCCCACAATGCTCTTGTGCGAAAGCATGTGGGTTTGGTTCATGGCATTACTTTGAAAGAGTTTTAAACAATACAAGGATTTCTATCTCAGTCCAGACATTTGGAATAAACTTTGGTGGACATAAGTCAGTCTCTTCACAAAAATAAGTAAGATAGGAAAAAAATAATAAATAAATCCATAAAAATAAATACGAAAAAATCAAAAAAAGGGATGATCGAAATGTATCTCGTAGTTGTCTTCGATTATTGGTGAATAACCAAGATGACAATGTTGAGACATAGTCAGATTTGGTAGAAATTTAAAGAGAAAAAGGTTTCAATAACTCGAGAGGGAGAAAAGCTTAGATTTTAGAAGGAATACGAAGAGCGGGGTTAGATTATCTCCTTAGAAGAGTGGGGTTAGAATATCCCTAAAAGATGAAAATTTGATGTCATTTTGAGGTAAAAGTGGGGTTGGAGTATCCCCTCGGAGCAGTGGGGTTGGAGTATCCTTAAAAATGAAAATTGGATGTCATTTTGAGGTAAAAGTGGGGTTGGCGTATCCCTTCGAAGAAGTAGGGTTGGAATATCCTTGAAAATAGAGGTTTGATTTTGGATTTGAGTTAAAAGTAGGTTGGAGTATCCCTTCGAAATAGTGGGGTTGGAGCATCCCGAAAATAAAAATCTTCAATGTTATAGGGAATGGGTAATTTTTTTTAAAAAGATAATCTTTAAAAATTAAGAGCCAAAGTTTTGGCTAAAATGTTCTTATTCTGTTTAGCCTTGGTCTAAGTCTAAAGGGCTTAGGCCATGGGAATGAGCTGAGTAGATCATGATGCATTCGAACCCTTCAATAAGAGCATTTTCGAAATTGGGTTGGAAATAGAGGACAGTGTTGCATTATTTCTCTTTCTGAATTCATTTTGAGCTCATCCGGAGGTCCCTAAGGGTAAACAATGTACCGTTGGAAAGGCAACTTGGTGAGGATTAATGTAAAAATATTCCAAAAATCCTAGAAAATCATTTTCTAGGCAGAATTAATTTTTGACATGTCTTGACACTAGCAACATGTATAGGGTAAAGGTATGATGGACTTTGAAAAATCATTTTGGATTCATCTAGATTCGATAAAATGCAAATAATACCTTTTCAAAAAGGGAATTTAATGAACTCTATCGACAAAATATTAAAGGAATTCAAAAATGTTGTTTGTTAGGCCAAAATAGCCTGAATAGTAAATTGGTCACTGGATCCAGGGGTTTCAAACAGTGAAAATTCGAAAAATCATAACTATTTCATCCGAGATGATTTGAAGAATGAGATATCATTGGAAAGATAATTTGAAACCCTTCAAGGGAAAAATACCAATACATTTAAGATAAATCATTTTTTATTTTCAAATAATTTTTCAAAACTAGACCACTATGTTGCTAGAACAAAACGAGAGAGGTGTTCAGTATTTTTGGTTATTCATTAGATTAAGCTCGGGCCATGGGTGTTCGAACATCTGTAACTGAGATGAGGAGTTGACTGGGTGTCCGAGTTCATCTATAGTCTCGGAGTAGTTTGGGACGATGGAACAACCCGTTGACCATGCCATCATGAGGGTGTTTGGCTAAGGACTAATGATTCACATTTTTCAACTAAAAGACTTTATTCTTTTTTTTTTTTGGACACTAGTGTTTTTATACTTATTCTTCCATGAATCTAGAACTGAATACTTGCTTTATCCCCAAGGTTAGAAAACCAACTTCATAAAAATCTTAAGCCCATGTTATTCTTTATGTGTGGGAGATAGCACGTTCGTAACTTGAAGAACTCTTTGAAATTAAATTTTCTAGCAATCGAACAAACATCTCAACACAAACAAAGTGCCACAAAAATGATATAGAACATGGAAAACATGTATGCACAAAAAAAAATGCATGAAGATGATAGATAGATGCATGAACATACTTAGGATGAACATGCTGAAAAAAGCATTTTTATTTCATGGAACCTATTAA
>JAQSVH010210115.1:0-14999 GCA_029448705.1 Adansonia digitata
TTTGCAACCTTCAACTTTCATGGAAAGATTAGCTTAAATTCTCAAGACAATAGAATCTTAGATTTAAAGTCATATTAGAAGAAGGGGAATGGTGAGTGAATCTCATGGGCTAGTCTGAAAGAAGTAATGGTATTTACAATTAACGTAAAAAAATTTAAGATATTTATGCACTGGCAATATATGGTCTAGTCATATTTTTTTAAAAGACTTGGTTATGTTGAAGGGAAGGTAGCAGATTTCTTTTCTCGATTGTGCTACCACATCAATCCTGCACCCGCCATCATTAGTAAAACTATTCGAGCTCTAATGGGTCACTTTATCAAATATGCGTTGCTCTTTTTATTTGGCTTATCAACCATTTTTGCCTCAAAATAAAAAGAATGTCATACAATTTCTTACCCACCTTCAACCCTATCTCTAAGTTTCTTTAGAAAAAATGGCCCCAAGAAAAGTTCAAGGAGTAATGGGTCCCAAAATTTTGAAATCTCAAAGAGAAAGAGGTGGCGTGGAGGGCTTTTTAGTTTTCATTATAGGCAATCATAAACCTATTTGGAGACTATGGTTGTGTGTCACTTATAGGATTATAAGGAAGCACTAACTATGTACCTATCCTAGTCTTATGACAATTTTAGTGCTTACACTTTATCCCCTTTATTTAAAACCTTGAGCAGTAGGATTCAATTATGGTGAGCCCAACTACAAGTTGAAAGTTCAGCTAGCTTTCCATGCTTGGTGACAAACCCATTGTATAGAGAGGTATTAGAGAGGAAGTAGTATGAATTTAGGATATGATAAATGGAGAATAAATCACATTAATGACACTTTACCCTTATCTAGTGTTAGAACATCATAAGTATTAGTTGATGAATTTTCCTCTAAGATTAAATTACTCAAGCGTGAGTTCGAACAAAAAAAAAGGTAATCTTCGCTGAGGAAATCATTCATTTAAAGGGAAAAAAAAGTCAATTAGAAATAGACCTCTATCTTTCGGATGGTGAAATGAACTTGGTTATCAAAGATTAAAAACTGTTTCAAGGAGGATCTTGAGAGTTTAACGAAAAATTATGTGGCATTTACTAAAGCAAGCAAATTTCAGCACCTTGGTAAGTCATCAGCTAAATGGGAAGTAGAAAGTGCTACCTTTGAAAAAGATCTGCTTTGATGAAAAAAGAACGCTAGGGTCAATAAGGAGAAACTTGTTAGAACTCATGCCCTTGCATCAACTTACCAAAGGAAGAATAGACATTTACAAGCTTAAACCCAAGATTTAAGAGCACACCAAGTTGGAATGAGACTCTAATGCTTAAAATTCAAGATTTAAAGCATTCCCTACAGGTTCACCAAGGCCAAGTTGATGAATTTGTAAAAACATCTGAATGCAGGAGCAAAAGTGCTTACAAATGGTTGATCATGCATGCCAGAATTATTAGGACCACTATTACCATCTCACCGAGTAGATTTAAGCAGCCCAGTTAGAGGCAGAAGGCATGATGGATGTGGCTCGATCCTTAATACATAATATCCTGCCCATCGAAGCCCATAAACAAGAATTGTTTTATTTCTTGGAACATGTGATGAAGTAATATAATTGTGTCAGGCATTTTCAAATATAATCGTATATTGAGCTATTTTGTTACTTTAATGAAATACACTATTGGTGAAATCGTCCCTTAGTGCAATCATCCTTTTTGGATTTGCATGACTAACACAATTCTTTTATTGGTTTATTCATTCATGTTAATAGTAATCTACTATCATGATGGCATACCTACTGTTATCTCAGTGAACATGCTCATGACACATCATAAAAGTCTAATATGGTAATAATCTAAAATGAACATGCTCTAAAACACAGAACCTACCATTCATCATCGATATAACACTCATAATCGCCAAAAAGCCATAGAAAACAATCACTAAGCCAATATTAAATGAATGGAACTCATGTATAAGGAGTCTCAAGAGCAAGCATTCTGTAAGAATAAGGAACAACAAGCTCAAATTACAGAATTAACTGAGCTATTATTTGATGTTTTGAAAAAAGAGTAAATAAGCACTATTTATGTAAGAAAAAGAATCAGTTAATTCCAAGAGCAACTTGAATGATGGTACTAAAACCACTAATGCTTAGAAAGCAGCATCACATTAATAACAACCTCTAGTAGTGACGATCCCATCTATCTAACCATTTATTTACATTAGCCCTGCAACAGCATCTTATTTGGTTTAGAGGTGCAACCTCTTCACTAGCAAGACCTATAGTCCCCGATCTTGATGAGCAAGTAAAGTAAGAAAGAGCAAAGAGTTCATCAAAAAATGATAAAGCATCAGCCGTTGGGAAATGCCTTTGAGTTGTTAAAGAAAATCACAAGTTTAGGATTGTAGATGCTAAATTTTTGGGATTGGTTTTCTATCTCATTATCTTATTTAAATTCAAAGTGCAGGATTTTAAAAAATACAATAGGACTACATAACCCATTGCCTACCTTTGCATGTATTGCAGCAAGATGGTTGGATACAAGGAAAATAAAAAGTTACTAAAGAAAAGATGTTAATTCACTACTTCCAAGATAGCTTAACTAGGGTAGCCATCCATTGGTATATAGGGCTTGATCTTGTAAGAATTTAGACATGGACGGATTTGGCCCGTGCTTTCCTTAATCAATTTAAAAAAGCATCTGACTAGGCCTCGGATTATCTCTTCCTTATGAATATGGAAAAGAAATCCTCCAAGAGCTTCAGGCAGTATGCTAAGCAATGAAGAGAAGAAATAGCTCAAGTTCACCCTTCTTTAACCAAAAAAGAAATGACAGTCATGTGTGTCAACACCCTGCAAGTTCCCTACTATGAAAGGTTGGTAGGAAATGACATAAATTTTTTCGACATGTTTATATTTAGTGAAATGATTGATATTGCTATAAAAAATGGCAAGATATCTAATGAAGAATCATCCAACTTGACCAAAAAGTTAATAGCCAAAGGTAAAGAGATTGAGGCAAATGTTGTTAGGGAAAGTCCTACTAAGTTCACTCAGAATCCTCATCTGACATAGGGTATGTACTTCCCAAACATGTTATATTTAGGTTTTAACCCATATTTAGAGGCCCATAACCAGTTTATTCTGTCAACTTAACTCTAATAATGAGTTTTGGCATTGAATCTCGTTTAAAACACTACTCAGGCCACACAACTCCATAATGTGAACAATGTAAGAGCTCTAAATAATCAATAAGTACCTCGAGAAGTGGAACACTTTGAGCCATTTTTTTACTCATATAAAGAGATTTACCCTTGTCTATTAACAAGTTAGCTACTGGCCCCTGTGTTTATAAACCCAAGATCACCTTCATATCCTAAACAGTACGACGTAAATGCCTATTGTAAGTTCCATGCCAGAGTACAAGGTCACTCTATTGAGAATCGCACCTAGTTCAAGAAAAAGGTACAGAGTCTGCTTGAAAAAGTTGTGATCAAGGTCGAACAAGGGCTTGACCTAATGTTGGAGCCAATCTTACTTCTTAACCACGCGAGCCAAAAATGAATACAGTGATCAATGGGAAAGGTTGTTAGGTCAAAGAAGCATTAAAGAAGTCAAGACATAGATGAGCAAAGAATGGTGAGCTTTTGTGAAAGTTGAAATAATGTCAAATGTTGAAAACTAGGCTAAAAAAAACACAAAACCATTTTACTGCCATTGCAGTCGAGGGCACATTCTATAACACTTTCCATTTTTCCTAAAAATGGTCCAAGGGATGATAGATGGGTTTGAAATTGAGTTCTACATGGAGCAAGTTGAATACATTAGTCTATCTATTAATGCCATGATAAGGAAAAACCTACCACTTACTGGGTTTTTAATTGTTTTTCTCTCATGAGAATGGAAAAGAGAGTTAATGAAACTTCAAGCACTATAGTTTGAGGTCAATGGAAAAGGCTACCCTAATTTACCCCTTGTTGATAGAAAAAGAGAAGACTATTAGATTCATCAGCATCTTACAAGCATTTATTATCAAAAAATAGTAAAAAACATCATGAGGAACTTCATGAATGTTGTCGTACTATATGGAATGATCGATGAGGGCATGAAAAGTGACTCAAACAAAAGAAGTACCTTTAAGGGCAAAGAAAAAGAAAAGGTTGAGGTTAAATGATGGCTGAAATCCAATGTTGAAACTAGCTTATCTGAAACTTATACTAAATCATATATAAATAAATAGGTATTAAAGATGACTATGAGATCATATAGAGCATATAAGAGGTCAAAATGCTAATAAATCCGATTTGCTAAATCCTAGTGCTAGTCAAATTAGTTAACGGGGCCAAAAAAATATAAGTGAAAACTAATGGCTTTTATGATTTCTATAGCATTTATGGCTGTACTCTTCAAACATGCAAAGAATTCCATGGTATGATTTAAAGAATGAAAAAAGAGGAGTAAAAAGAGAGCCTTATATACCAAGTTAGCAAATGCGATACCGTTTATCAAAATTAAGGAAAAAGATAGGAAAAGTCTTTTTGGAAGGCTATTAATTTTTTTTAATAACCGACCAAGTATCATAGTTGCCCTTATTCAACCTATATTGAAGGTGATTATTCAACTTCAATCCTCTTTCCCTTATAAAGACAACAAGGGGATCCTTTGGAAATATAAAAGCAAAACATTAATCATCGAAGAATCTAGTTAACAAGTAGTAAATGTTAACCTTTCGAAGGGTAGGCCATCTAACTTAGAGCGACAGATATTATGCCCCAACTACATTAAGAAGTGAAACTTAGCTAAAGACCACTACTCTTATCCCTCAAGCATCAAAGTCTGCAACCAAAGAATCAAACTTGATAGCTGCCAAAGAGCTAATGAGTGAGAAAAAAGCTATGAAATTCCTTAAGTTCATTAAGCACATCAAATACAACATCGTCGATCAATTGAACCAGCAACCTGCCAAGATATTTGTGTTGTCACTACTATTAAAGTTTGAAGCTCACATGAATGCTTTCTTCAAGGTCTTAAATAAGGCATATGTCCCTTTTGAGATCATGATAGTCCAGTTAGATCGTATTGTAAGCAATATCATTGCTAACAACTATATATCTTTCAACAATGATGAAATCCCTCATGGAGAAAGTGGAAACTATAAAGCCCTCTACATCACCACATACTATAAATGTACAATGTTGCCCAAGGTACCCATTGATAATGGGTCAATGCCAAATGTAATACCCATATGATGCTTGAACAAGCTCTTTATTAATGCATTTCATATCCAGAATAGTCATTAAGTATGCAAGCATTTGATGAAACTTGTAGAAATGTCATGGGAAACATCACTATTCCACTCCAAATCAACCTATGCACTCATGAAATAGAATTCTATGTATGGTCATTTCTTTATTGTATAACTACTTGTTGGGAAGGCCTTAAATTCACTTTTTAGGGATAATACCCTGATCACTACATCAAAATTGAAATTTATCATTACAAACATAAGTTACCAGTATCGAAGAAGAGAAAGATATTATTATTCTGCCTCAATTGATGCCCTGTATATCCAACCCAATAAAGACGCTCCAAATTCCTCATTTTAGTCATTTGACCTATCAATGCCACTTATGTCAAGGAAGGGTTACCCATTGTTGAGCCTTACCTATCAAAAAGCACTTATATTGTCTAAAGCTAATTATCGATAAAGGTATCAAGGCTAGAAATAGACTCAAAACATATCTCCAGGGAATTGCCAAAGCCCTAAAATTTATCAACTAGATCGATAAAAAAAGGCCAGGGTTCAAGCCTAATGCACAAAAGAAAAAAATATGCTCAAAAGAACCATGAAAAAATGATTGCTTGTTTATTTGGACAAGACTTAAGGCATGAATCAATGTTATTTCTAGTGCTTTGGGAAAGTTTATGTCTGAAAAGATGTATGAATATTAGCTCTAACAATGTTGCACTCATACTGAATAAGGCATTTAGAGATTTCTCCATCAATATCAATGCAAGCCAATGACATCAGCAATGGACCAGGAGAGTAGTCTATGCTCTCCAAGATTTGGTCCAAGCATCTGGATTAAAACTAAAATTCCTATACTGTTCAAGTATATTTCAAGTAATGCTATGAACTAAACCTACATGCTTCTGCCTAAAAGTATTATAGGATCCTTTGTATCAACATTTTTTATTTAGCATTGTTAATGAAAATGACTAAACATTATGCATTTCATCTTTTGTGTCCATTTTCATAGTTTTTGCCAACTTTTATACATTTCTCTATATATGTTTTCCACCTGTATTATCCTTTTCCATATTTTTAGGTCCTCAGATGAAAGTGACATGAATATCATATTGAGATTTCAGATATCAATTTTCAGGAACCAAATTTATGTTTATGAGGTTAGGCTTAAAAAAGATTTTGAAGAGAGTCTCGTACCTCGAGACTTGCTGAAATTAATTGAACAAAAAGAAAAACACATTACTTCATGAAGAACCTATTAAAATCATAAACCTAGGAATGGAAGAGAAGAAAAAAGAAGTCAAGATTAGAACCTTTATAAACCTATCAACTATAACAAACTAATAAACCTCCTCCAAGAATATCAGATATGTTCGCCTAGTCCTACTAGGACATGCCTAGATTAGAGACAAACATTATGGTCGATAATCTTAAATGTAAGACTATATGACAAAAGCTTAGAAGGATAAAGCCGGAGATGTTTTTAAATATTAAATTGAAGGTCAAGAAGCAATTTGAATAGGATGCTCAAAGTAGCTAAAATCCTAAATAGGGGGCCAATATAGTCCTGGTCCTTAAAAATGATGGCAGGGTGCGAATGTGACTCATAAAAATCTGAATTGAGTTAGCCCAAAAGATAATTTTTTTTGCCTCATGTTAACACCTTAGTAGACAATACCACCAAAAATGCATTGTTTTCCTTCATGCATGGATTTCCAGTTACAACTAGATTAAAATGGTAGTTGAAGACATAGAAAAAACCACCTTAATGATCATGTGGGGCACTTTTTACTGAAATGTAATGCCCTTCGGGCTTAATAATGCTAGGGTAACCTATCACTGGGCAATGATAATGTTATTCCATGATTTTATGCACAAAGAAATAGAGATCTATATAGATGATATGATCGCTAAATTACCAAAGGAGAATGAACACATCAATTTATGAAAACTTTTCAAATAGCTCCGCAAATACTAGCTCGAGATAGATCCTACAAAATGCACATTCAATGTCATATTCGGCAAGCTATTAGGCTTCATTGTGAGTGAAACAAGAATAAAAGTTGATCCCGACAATGCTATGGCCATTCGAACTTGCCACCACCTTGAACCCAAAAAAAAGTAAGAAGTTTCTTAGGAAGTTTGACTAACAAATGTGATCCAATCTTTTAGCTACCTAAAATATAGAATCTCGAATAATGGAATGAAGATTGCTAGGAAACCTTTGATAAAGTCAAACAATAGCTTTCGAACTTTTCAGTACTTCTACCACTAGTGCCTGGTCGACTTTTAATCCTATATTTATCAATTTTTGATAAGTTTCTAGGCTATGTATTGGGTCAACATGATGAGTTACAAAAGAAGGAATAGGCTATCTACTATTTGAGCAAAAAGTTCACAGAGTATGAAAATAACTATTTAGTAGTAGAGAAGTTATGTTATGCTCTGACCTGGATAGTCCGAAGGTTATGGTAATACATGCTATACCATAGTATATGGCTGATTGCCAAACTCAATCCCACCAAATATTTATGCGAAGCCCTTACTCTGTAAGGGAGATTAACCAAGTGGCAAGTTTTGCTCTACAGATATGACATCATGTATTGAACCAGAAAGTCATCAAAGTTAATGTAATAGTAGAGTTCTTGGCAAGTTGAGCAATAGCTAACTATCAACCTTTGGACTTTGAATTTCTTGATGAAGACCCGATATGCATATCTGAGGTAGAAGACACTTTTAATTGCAGTTCATCTTGGAAAATGTATTTTGATAAAGCTTCAAATGCATTGGGGCATGGAATTCGAGCTATTTTTATCTCATTTGATGGAAACTACTATCCCTTTACCATAAGATTGAACTTTAATTATACCAATAATAAAGTTGAATATGAAGCTTGCATCACAGAACTTCAAGCTACCATTGGAAGGGACATTAGGACTCTGCAAGTGTTTAGGAATTCGGCCCTAATAATCTAGCAATGGTAAGGAGAATAGGAAATTTGTAATGCTAAATTGATTTATTATACAAAGCTGATCTTGGAACTCAAAAAAGAATTTGATGATATCAGCTTTCGGCACTTGCCTCAAGAAAAAGACGAAATAGCTTATGCCTTAGCCACCTTGTCATCTATGTTAAAAGTTAATCAAGAATTGGATGTTGTTTCCATTTAGATAAGCATTTATATAACTTTACTACATTATTGAAATGACAAAAAAGATAATGATGGCCTACCATGGTATCTTAACATCTTTTGGTATGTCAAAGATCAACAATACTCCAAATATGCTACCAAAACTAGCTTTATTTTGGATGGTGGAATTTTGTAGAAGAAAGGCTAGGATTAGATACTACTCTGGTGCATGAATGCCTCCAAAGCCAAAAGAATTCTCTAAGAAGCCTATAAGGGAATTCCTGGTATGCACGTTAATAAACATCGAATGGTAAAATAAATCATGCTATCGGGCTATTATTTGTCGACTCTTAAGAAAGATTGCATTGACCATGCTCAGAAGTGCCACAAATGCTACATTTACACAGATGAAATCCATATCCCACCATCACTTTTACATGTGATGATAGCCCCATGGACTTTTTTTATATAGGGCATAGACATGATTAGATCGATCACCCTTAAAGCTTCTAACAAGCATCGCTTCATTTTGGTCGCTATGGATTATTTCAGCAAGGAGGTAGAGGCGACTTCTTATGCCAATGTCACCAAATATGTTATGTGTGAATTTGTGAAATGGGACATCAGTTGTAGATAGGGGCTTCCCAAACAGATCATCACAGAGAATGCGCAGAACTTGAAAAACTAGATGATGCAATCACTCTAATCTCAATTCAAAATTCAACACCATAACTTAGTACTATACTATCCATAAATAAATGGGGTAGTCAAAGCAGCCAACAATAATATTAAGAGAATAATTGAAAAGATGGTTGAAATACATAAAGATTGGCATGAAATTTGCCTTTTGCATTACATGCCTATTGCACAGTAGTTTGAGCTTCTACTGTTGCTACCTTATTTTCCTTGGTTTATGTATAGAGGCTGTTATACCCATCAAGGTCAAAATCCCTTCGCTTAGAGTCTTGATGGAATCATAACTTGAAGAAGCTGAATGGCTCAAGAATTGATATGAATAGCTCAATCTCATAGAAGAGAAAAGAGTGAAAGCCATCTGTCATAGGCAAATATATCAAAAGCATATAACAAAAACTCTTAACAAAAAGGTCCATCCTTGCTAGTTCTAAAAAGGTGACATAGTACTCAAAAAAATCCTCTTAATTCATAAAGATGCTTAAGGAAAATAGATTCCAAATTAGAAAGGTTGTAAAAGTAAAGCAGGTATTTTCTGGAAGAGCCCTAATTTTAATTGAGATAGGTGATGGCGATTTGCCCAACCTTATTAATTCTAATTTCATCAAGAAGTACTATGCTTGAAAGGATTCTAGGATGAAAATTCGAAAGGGTGTCCTATTTTTTTCTTCTTTAAAAAAGGGATAGCGAGCGTTTAGGAAAACAAACCCACTAAGGTTGAAAACACAAAAAGTAGGTATAAATGACTAAACTCTCCTTAAAATTTGACCCAATCTAAATCTACTTTTCCTTGACCAAAACACTAAATCATAACTTAACCCACTTATTTTACTCTAATCTACTTTATTGTATCTTACTCTCACTTATGCCAAAAAAAAGTGTCTACATAACCTTAGGGCAGCCATCTCACCATAAGGCATTTGAAATAATCTCCTCATGACTCTACCAACACCGAAAGGATTGGTTGCTTGAGAAAGGTTTTCAAAAGCACTTAGTGACAGATTCATGTCATCAGTATTAGTGGTTCAGTAGCCTAAAAACCACTCTTAAATCTTTTATATCTCAAAATCATTCATGATCTTAGAATTTGTCATAATACAATCACTTGATTTCTCACAAAGTCTTTTTGTAACTCTTGTATCTTATGTTGCACCATGTTTATCATTAATTAAAAATACTTAACAAACAAGCATCACTAATAATAGGATTTCCTAGGATTACTTTAAAAAATGAAACTTTGCAAGAATTTGTTTCATGTCTAAAGATAAAAAATAAACCTTGGAACCACAGTCGGTAGTACCCTTAGACCTTCACATCTTAAAAACATGCTTAAAACCTTTTTCCTAGTAAACCTTAGCCTAAAGGTAAGGGGTAAAAATCCTTTTCCAATTGGACATCAAAGACACCCTGTAAATCAGAATTAATAAGATAGATCCTTCATACTTGCCAACAAACTCAACTCAACAAAAAGTCCCCAAACATGAGACATTCAGGCTTAGGACTTCTTTTTTGCAATCACAGGCCATCCATATCATCTAAAACCAACTTAACATTCAAAAACTCTAAAAATCTAGAATAATATTAGTGAATCCTGGGATAAGAGGTTACCTTATCAAATTCATGGAAGAACAAATAACTAAAAAGGCTAAAACTAATAGCCAGATTAAGTTTTTAAATTATCACCTTTGCATCACTTAGACATGCATTTCCATCCTTATAAACCATTCATACAATAATTTAACATCCTTCATGTACAAACTCTTGCTCTTAAAAGCTGAAATAGAAAAGAACCTTAGGTACAAATTCCTATTTTCAAAAAATCCTAAAAGGCTTTAGGAAAATCCTAACCTTACGAGCTTGCAAATTAAAATCCATACATAAAAGGTACCTAAACTCATACCATTTAGTCCAAAAAGAGCTGGATGCCTTCTTTCTTTTTAAATCCATAACTGGATGCTTGTTTTCTTTGATCCACAAAGAGTTGGACACCTTTTTCTTTAGTCCATAAAGAGTTAAGTAGCTTTCTTTCGTCTAGTCCACAAAGAGGTGGACATAATTTTTTCCCTTTTAGTTGACAAAGAGTTGGACGCTTTTTTAATTTTAGTCCACAAAGAATTGGGTGCTTTTTTTCCTTTTAGTCTGTAAAAAGCTAAATACTTGTCTTCTTTAGTCCATAAAGAGTTGGACACCTTTTTTTTTAGTCTACAAAGAGCTGGACACTTTTTTCCTTTAAGTCCATAAAGAGCTAGATGCCTTTTTTCCTTTTAATCCACAAAGAGTTGATGCTTGTCTCCTTTCATCTAGAAAGAGATTGATGTCTTTCTTCTCTTAGTCTACAAAAAGCTAGATACTTTTTCATAAACAGTTGGACGCTTTTCTTACTTATAGTCCATAAAAAGCTAGACGTTTTTTTCTCTTTTAGTCCATAAAGAGTTAGATGCCTTTCTTCTTTTGAATGCATAAAGAGCTAGACACATTTTTTTCTTTTTTAGTCCACAAAAGCTAGACATTTTTTTCATTATAGTCTATAAAAAGCTAGATGCTTTGTTTTCTCTTTTAGTCTACAATGAGTTAAATGCCTTTTTCCTTTTTAGTCCATAAAGAGTTGGATGCCTTTTTTTTTTAATCCATAAAGAGCCAAACAATTTTTTCCTTTTAGCCCACAAATAGCTACATAGTTTTTTCTCTTTTAGTCCGTAAAAAGCGAGATGTTTTTTTCTTTTTAGTCTAGAAAGAGCCATGCATCAACCAAGTTTTTTTGTAAAGAGCTAAGCACTAACTGTGTCTATTCATAAAAAATTAGACATACATCAAGTTTATTCCTAAAGAGCCGAGCTCCAATCAAGTCATCCATAAAGAACTAGAACCAATGTAGTTCACCTACAAAGAGCTAGGCACCTATTGAGTTGAAGTCCATATTAGCTGGTGCCTATCTAGGGAGGTTAAAACTTAGGAAAAATCCAAAAGCCTAGTAGGGAGGTTAACCCTTACAAAAACCTATTTAGACTTTTATTAAAACTACCACTAAGATATTGTGATCATCACAACAAAACAGTAATTAAATTTCATTTTTGTAGGCATTTAAGAAACATTATCCTACCCCAAACAAATGACATTTATTTATCTTTGCCCTGTTCTTGATACTCAATAATAGCCAAAGAGGGGCAATTACAGACACCATATTCTGTTTGGGCCATTATCCAAGACATTAAAGGTCAATATCCTAGGCATCTTTGGAGTTATTTTTATGAGCACAAGTCAGTTTCCTATTATTTTTTTACCATGATAAGGTACTCAAAGAGCCTAAGGTACATTCAAGTCACATTAGTGCTTAGATATTAATACTAGGCTTTCACATCATTGAAAATTCAAATTTTTGCATATAGTATCAATATAAAAGCATTTTGTATCGATATCTAAGGTGTGATATTGATACATAGCATGTTTATATCGATACAGGCCTTGGCAATAGCAAAAATAGTGATTTTTGGCCAAATCTATTGATACACAAGCAAGAGTATCGATGTAGGCCTTTATAGTTTTGATACTAGTCTCCGAGTCTCCAGATTGGGAACATTTTTGTTCTTGGTATTGATACAAATTTCACTGTATTGATGTTAATAGGCAAAATTTACCTTATAATCAATACAAAATGTTTTGTATCGATACACCAAGGCATTTTTACGTAGCTTGAACCATTTTTTAGCTTTTGCACCATTGATATGAAAATCCAACTTAAACATTTTTTTTTGCACCAAAAATCATCAAAATCATACCAAGCCTTTGCTTTGGACTTGCAATTGGATTTGAACAAATTTTTTATGCATAAATAGCCATGACAAGGGACATTTTATGACATTTTTTGACAAGGGACTTGCAAACTTAGTAAGTTGCTAAAATGGTAAGACTAATTTTTTCTCAATGTATAGCTACATAAAGTGACCTAGATTCATTGCTTTTACTGAGCAAACCAATGAGTTTGCATGGTAGCTGAGGATAGTACCTTGTCCCTGCACGAGGTATATGCATCAAAAACCAATAATACCCTTACTTTTTCATTTTTGTCTTCATATTTACATTGTAATATATGCCAACTTTGACTCAACTAAGAGAAAGATAAAACTCTACAACACAGAATAAACTACTCTTTACACACTAAATAGAGACACATTCTCAACAAAAAATACTCTTTTTTATACATTCTCTCAATATTCCTCAGCCACAAAAAAATAAAACCCTTTTTTATTCTTGTAGCTCCTTAAAACCACCACTAAAAACCCTTCTAAAAATTATCTATTCCACTTATCACTCCTTTTAAAACTTCCTTTCATCAACATCCTAACTAAAAAGCTATTTTTTTTATCATTTATCAAAAGAGAGGGAAATATTGGTTTAAAGTTATTGTTCAAAGAAAAAGGCTAAAACTTAAAACTTTTGGTATATTTGCTCCCTTTGCTCTGTTTATTTTTTTATTTTTCAGCATTTGCATCATCTAACCAACCCTCTTTATATTACCTTGACTGTTCTAAGACTCTTATGCATTATTTTAGCCTTTATTATGGTAGTCTTAAGATTTTGATGATCTTCTTGATGCCTTAATGTTGCTTAGATAGTCAAACATCCCATGCTTTATTTTCACCATCATAATAGTCCATGTTCATGCATTTCTTGTCATCTTTCATTTACTTTCACATTTTTAAATCATATTTGAATGTTCACGATAACATGTCTTGAGCATATTCATGCATTTTCTTGCATATTGGTAAGTTTCATGGAACAAAAATGTCATCTTGAAAATTCCAATATGCTTTACCCTATCTAAATGTGTTCTTAACATTTCTCATAGAATGATTCTTGATGTCATTTATAAAGTTAATATGTGCATGTATCCTTTTAACCTATTTTTTTTGGCATTTTTTCCATATTTTCCTTGCCAAAAATGTCATCCTTTTGATTAAACATGTCATCTATAAGCATTTTCATGCATGCCATATTTTGTCTTAACATGTTCATCAAAATGTTTGCTTGTTGATTACAAAAATCTAATTTTTTTAAAAAACCAAGTTAAATTCGTGTTACCTCCACTAAATAGAGAAAACCATGGATTTGATGTCTTCATAAAATTAGACATCCAATCCTAAGGATAAATCAAGCTTTCTAAGTCTGCATTTATGGTTAAATAAACTCAAAAATGTTGTTTTTCAAAAGAAAAATGCCTCCTTTATTTGTTAAAAATATTAAGCCTTGATCTTGAGGTTAGCTTCTTTATTTGTGGTATGGTCAATAGGTTGTTTCATTGTCCCAAACTACTTTAGGATTGTGAAATGAATTTGTGACACCCATGTCACCCTTTTTTTTTCTATCGTAGACATTTAGATATCCACAATTTGAATTTTATCCTAGGAAATCCAAAAATACCCAAAAAAAACTCCACTATTTTTGCTTTGCGAATACAATGCCCACAAATTAAAAAATCATTTTTGTACCCAAACACAAGTTTTTTTGGAGTTTTATGATTTTTTTCCTTGAAATAACATTGAATTAGCTTTCTAATAATGTCTTATTTACAGCCAAACCATTCTGAATAAAGGGAGTTATATTTTGTGAATCCTCACTATCTAGAATGCCTAAAACTAGCAAATTATATCCTACTTAGGCCATTTTGGCCCATCAGCTGATTTTCTTAAACTTTAAAATATTTTTCCTAGAAAGTTTATGAAATTTCTTTTTTTGGAAAGGTATTGCTTGTGATTTAACGATCCTAAATGAGTCTGAAATCATTTTTTAATGTCCATTACACCCATTCCCCTGCACATGCTACCAGTGTTGAAACGAACCTGAATTTGAAAATTAATTCTACCTAGAAAGTGATTTTGATAAGGATCAAAAATCAAAAGATAATAGAGAATGATAAAGATCACAAGATAATATCTTTTTAATATTAGATAAAA
>JAQSVH010210176.1:0-14993 GCA_029448705.1 Adansonia digitata
GAGGGGCGATAGAAATATATCTCATAATTGCCTTCGATTGTTGAATAATGACCGAGATGACAATTTTTTAGATCGGTCTGGATTCGACTGTAATTTTAAGAACAAAGATGATTTTGATCAAAACAATTTGAGGCATCTCAAAAAGAGACAATTTTAAGTTTTTGAGGTAAAAGTAAGGTTGAAGTATCCCCTAAAATAGAGTTATGAAAATAGTTAAGATTAAAGTCAAATTTTGAATTTTTAATGAAAAAATAGGGTTGGATTATCCCCTTTGACTAGTGAGGTTGGAGCATATCCAATAATTGTATTTAGAGCAATTCACACCTAATAAATTAGGATTTTATTCAATTAGAATGTATCAAAAAAAATTCTTGTTCAGGTCAATAAGATTATGAAAAGCATTTCGATTTATTTATCTCTTATTTTACATAGAATGGATTTGCCTGGACCAATACACCATTTTTTTTTAGTTTTTCTGGGATCAGGTTTTATATTAGGAGGCCTGGGAGTGGTATTACTTACAATCCAATTTATTCTACCTTTTCATTGGGATTGGTTCTTGTTTGTATATCTTATTCTATATTCTCTCAAAGTTAGGAAAACATTTGGGAACAAAGAGAAATTTTAAATTTTTTATTAAAAAGGGGGTTGGAGTATCCCCTTTGGAGTAATGGAGTTAAAGTATCGCCATTAGCGAAAATTTTAATATGAAATTCTATTTTTTATATTTTAATATTGATCCGAGTTAAAAATGGCTGATGTTGTGGGGGAATCAACCAAGCACATTTTTGAGATATCCGAACATCTCAATAAAAAGGGATTTAAAAATTAGGTTGAAAACAGAGGATAACATCGTGTCATCTCCGTTTCTAGATTTTGTTTGGGAGCATCTGAAAACTTCAGAGGGTAAACAAGGTACAGTTAAAAAGGTAACTCAACAAGGTTTAATATAAAAATATTCCAAAAATTCTAAAAAATCATTTTCTCGGCAAAAGTAATTTTTGAAATTAGGTTCATCTTAGCACTGGCAGCATGTATAATTCAAAGGGCATAATGGATTTTGAAAAATCATTCTAAGCTTGTCTGGGATCGTTAGATCATAGATAATACCTTTATGGAAAGGGAATTTTATGAAGTATTTGGGAAAAATGTTTGGAAATTTCGTAAAAATCAATGGTGGGCCATAATGGCCCCAAACAAAATGTTACATGCTAGTTCCAGGGGTTTCAAAAAGCAAAGGTTCAAAAATCATAATTCCTTCGTCTAGGATGATCTGAAGGCAAACAAGACACCGTTAAAAAGATAATTTAATGCATTTTAAAGGAAAAATAGAAAAATCAAAGGATATATGTTTTAGTTTTAAAATGATTTTTCAAGTTTGGACTATAGTGCTGCTAGAGCAAAAATAGGGGGATTATTCTATATTCCAAATTTTTCAAAGATAAGTTAGGTCTAGGACATCCGAACTTCCATGATAGAAAGGAACATGGGGTTCACAAGTTCATTCCACAATCCAGGAGTAGTTTGGGATGATGGAACAACACGTTGACCATGTCACAAAAAGAAATGCAAACTCAAGATTAAGGATTAATACTCAAAAAGATTTCTTTTCTTTTTTCTTTGAAAAATGAACTTATTTCATCATGAATCTAGAGCTGAAATGTTGATTTGCCCCCAAGGTTGTGAGACCAATTTGATGAAAGCATTAAGTCCATGCTACTCTTCATCTATTAGAGGTAGCACGCACCTAACTTGGCGATGTTTCTAAAAATCAGTTTGTAAGAAACAAGCAAGCATTTTAATGGAAATTATGAACAACATATAGCCCATGCAAAGATAAACATGGATTAAACATGCAAAACAAGCAAAGGTGATGTTTTGACATGGAAATGGGTAACATGGATACAAGAATATAACAAATAGGGTTCATGGAGATAATATGAACATATTTATACAAAGGAGTGGATGTTAGGGTTGTCAAGACAACATTTTTATTTCATGAGCCTCCTTAAAACAAAAGAAAAATATTTAAACATGCCTAAGACACATTAAGGTGACCATTTAAATATGAAATGGATATAGGAACATAAAAGGAACATTGCAAAGGATGCACGAAAAGAGGCTGTATGATGATGAAAATGAAGCATTTTGAGTTTATATATCTAACAACATCAAGGTGTCAAAAGGGTCATCAAGATCCTAGGACTACCACAACTAAGGCAATAAAGATGCATTAGAGTATTGGGAGGGTCATGGCTACATGAAAGGCTCACTAAAATGAAATGAACGATTAAAACATAAAATTTATGGAACAAGGTAAAAATATACCAATAAAAGCTTGGATTTTCTTTCTTTTTTTTTTAAAGTAGTAACTTTAAGCTCAGTCCCTTCCCTCTTTTAGCTATTGTTTAGCAAGAAAAGGGTGAAAGAAAAGAGCTTTCTGGTATTGTGGTTGCCAATGGGGTGTTTTGAGAATGAAAATATGTGAAAAGTTTAGTTTTTGAAGGTGTTCTAGTGGTGGTTTTAGGGAGCTACGGGAATAGAGGTTGGTTAAGGGTGAAAGGCAATGGAATAATGTTTTTGGTGAGTTTTTGAAGCTAGAGTGGCTGGAGGATTTATAGGGATGGATGAACAATTTTTTGGGATTGCTAGAGAGCTTCTTTGATAGCTGAGAATTTTCTTTGATAGCCCTACTTTTAGAAGACAATGCAAAGGCATTTTTTATTTTTCTCTTCTGCATTAAGGGACATCTCTAGCTACCATGCTCAGCTGACTCTGCACTTATCGTTTCTGCCATGCTAAGTAAGGAGGCAGAAAGGCTATAATAGCCTGTAATTGGAGATATGCCTGCCATACACTCTTACACCCATATATCTTATGAAAGTAACCTTTGTCATTGATTGTTTGGGCTCCAAAAATTTGTTTGAATCTGTTAATGAGCCCATATTTAAGGTTTGCAATGATTTATGATAATTTCTTGGTGCAAAAACATGTTTAAATCAGGTTTCAAAAGTTGAAAAGTGGCTTAAACTAGGCAAAAATGCTTTATTGCATCAATGCAAAACATGTTTTATCGATACACAAGGTACTTTTTACTCCTGAGTGTTAATACAATAGTTTTGTTTCGATAGTAAGAGAAAAAAATATTTCCACTGTCAAGACTAGAGGCCTGTGTCTATACTCTATGGATTTGTATAGATACTTATGCTTCTGTATCGATACATTTAGTCAAAAATCACAACTTTAGCTACTATCAAGGTTTGTATTGATGCAAACATGCCAGGCATCGATACCAAACCCTCTTGCATCAATACTACATGCAAAAACTTAAGTTTTTCGCACTGTAAAGGCCTCATATCAATACTTGTGCCCCAGTATAAATTGTATGTACCTGTGGCTTCTCGATTTACCTTAACTTGGTTACAAACAATGGGAAATTGATTTGTGTATTCATCTGAATGACCTTGGTGACACCATGAAAAGTGGCCTTTGATGCCTCTTTTTTATATTTTTCTTTAATATAGCCTATAAGCATTTCAAACTTTCCTCAAAAAATTTTTTTCTCTTGGAGCTATGTCACCTAATAGTGCCTAGTGACATAATACCTGACAATCAATTTTTATTTTTATTTTCTGATTTTACCATTTTTCACCTAACTTCTAAGATATAGAAACTAGTCTAGACAAAATGAGATCTCTATAGTAAGCATCTACAAGGTATAGCTAGAGCTCTAAGAGTCTCAGCCAAATCAACAAGAAAGGACTAGAATTTAAGCCCAACATGCAGTACTAGAGGAAGCTAGCCAAGAAAGCTAGAGATTAGAGATTGGCCCACCTATTTAGTCACGAATTAGGACAAGAATCGATGGTATTCCCATCGATCTACTATATTTTTGTCTAAGAGAATGCATAGATCTAAATCCATTAGAGTAGAAAAAGGCTAATGATGATTTAGTCATTCTGAATCAATCACTCGACAACCTCCATGTCAATAAAATTGATAATCAATTGGGATCCTCTAGGCCAAGCAAAAAGATCTACCCTGATCCATCGAAATCAATTTTTGACAATAAGGCTATTTTAAAAACCCCTATAGTTTTTATGTCTATTTTTGTGTAATTTAAAATAATTAAAACCTTCATGCTTCTTCCCAATAGCTTGAAAGAATCATATGTAATAGGTGTCTTTTATCGAATATCATTAATAAAAAAACTTTTGCATAAAGCATTTCATTTTATATGCCTATTTTTATCCTTCTCCTATACTTAAACTCTTTATCTATGTACAATTTGTCTACATTGTTTACTTTACATCTTTTAAGGTGCTTTGATAAAAGTGACATGGATACTTGTAATAAGCTTCCAGAGATCGATTTCAAACAATCAATTTACATTAGAAAAACTGACTCTGATAAAGATTCTAAGAAAAGTTTTCTACTACTAGATCTGTTAACATAAACAAGCATGAAGAGAAACAAATTATGCCCTATGAGGAGCTAACCAAAGTTATAAATTTAGGGATAGAAGAGAATCTAAAAGAAATCAAGATCAAAACCTCTATAAAACCTTCCACCAATACCAAACTGATTAACCTACTTCGAGAGTATTAAAACGTATTTCCTCATTATATCAGGAATATATTGGCCCAAATAAGGTCAAGGCTTTTTAAAATATATTGCTACCTCAAACCATAAAAAAGGTGATGAGCTTATTAGGGAGAATAAACTATATCTCAGATTCATATCCCAGCTCATTGATATATATGACTTAATTTTTTGATTTCTTTGCAAATAGAATTTTGGGGAATGGAACAAAAAATGTTAAAAAGCCTTCGACAAAGTCAAATATTATTTGTTAAACTTGTCAATTTTAGTACTACGAATTCACGTTTGACCTTTAATCCTCTACTTAGCAGTTTTCAATAAGTCTATGGGTTATGTGCTTGAGCAGCATGATGAGTTAGGGAAAAAAAAGAGCAAGCCACTACTACTTGAGCAAGAAATTCACGAAGTGTGAAAATAAATATTCTATAATGGAAAAAGTTATGTTGTGCTTTAGCTTGCACCACTCAAAAACTCGATTAATACATGTTATATCATCCTACATGGTAATCACGAGACTCGATCCTATCAAGTATTTATGCAAAGCCCTTGTACTATTAGAAAGACTAGCTAGGTGGCAAATTTTGCTCTTCGAATATGGCATCATCTATGTTAATCAAAAAGCCATTAAGGTAGTGCAATAACTAACTTCTTCGCAAGTTGGGCAACAGACAACTATGAACTATTGAGTTTTGATTTCTTAGATGAAGATCTGATATGAATCATTGAAGGCGAGGAATTTTTAGTCAGGACCAATCTTGGGAAATGTACATCAATAGAACATTAAGTGCTCTGGGGCATAGAATAGGGGTAATACTAATTTTACTCGATGGGAGCCACCATCCTTTTACAACCAGGCTAAAATTTGACTATACTTATAACATACAGAGTATAAGGCTTGTGTCATAGGACTTCAAGCAGCTATTGAAAGAAATGTCAAGATGTTATAGGTCTTCAAGGATTCAGCCCTAGTCATCTACCAGATTAAAAAAGTATGGCAAACCTATGATGCTAAGTTGGTTCATTACAAGAAACTGATCTTGAAACTCAAAAAGGAATTTAAAGATGTTATCTTTCAATAGTTACCTCGGGAAGAGAACCAGATAGTCGATTCCCTAGCCACCATGTTATCCATGTTCAAAGTCAGTTGAGAATTGGATGCCATTTTTATTCATATGAGCATCTATATGGCTTCAGCATATTGTCAAAACATTGAAGAAGAGAGGGATAGTTTACCATTGTGCCATGACATCCTCCGCTACATATAGGATCAATTATACCCTTAACATGTAGCAAAAAATAAAAAGGGAACTATCAAAAGAATGGCTATAGGACTCGTTCTAAACAGGGAAATCCTATACAAGATGGGTCAGGATCAAGTTTTACTTAAACATGTTGCTACTTTGAAAGCCAAAAGGATCTTAAAAGAAGTTCATTAGGGGACCTACAGCCAGGGTTTTAAAAAATGGTGGCGTAGTGGTGTCATGGTCACTATTTTGCAGTATTGATACCATCTACCACTACTATTGGAGAAAAAAGCAATGTGAAAATATTTCACACCTATAGCAGTCACTATTACCCATGAAAATGGTGTAAAAAAATAATGGCCATAAAGATCCACTATTCCCACTAAATTGTTACCCATTTAAGAAAAACCTTATATAAAAATGGAAAGCCACAGAGCAAGAGACAAAGTAGAGTGCCAAAAAAAATCACATAAGTTTTTCATTTTAGAATATTTAACACGTTAGCACACCATGACTAAACCCACAAATCATAGACACAAGGAATTTTTCATAAAATCTTAAAACACAGTGAAAATACTATAGACTTGAACTTAAAGGCTAAAAAAGAGAAGATTGGAAAGAGGCTGAAAGCCAAAACATATTTAACTAAGAAAAACACTGAAATTCAAAGACATGGTTGTGATTCAAAGAGAAATTTTCAAACAAAAAAAGAATAAGAGAACATGGTTGGAAGAAAAATTAGGAATTAGGAATTTTTAAATTGGAGGCATTTGGAAATTAGGTAAAATGAAGTCCTCGATTGCTAGGATGGGGATGGGTTAGATTCAGTAGGTAAGCCAAATTTAGGGAGAGGGTCGAGTCCATTTTAATTGACCTAATCCAATTATATTTTGTATAAGAATATTTTTGGAAAAAATTTAAATAAATTTTTAGGAAATGAATTTTATAGGTAGAAATCTTGGGAATTTGATTGATATGATATTTGTATAGCTTAGAGAAAAACAATTAAAGTTAAAAATTATATATTAATTTTATTTTTATTAATTCTGATTTTATATTTAAAGTTGAGTTTTGAGATTTGTATTTTGTTAATTTTTGTATTAGATTAATTGTTATTAGTATTTTGAATAATTAAATAACCATTAAAAATGTTCATATTATTTTATAATAAATTGAAAGTAATTTGAGATAAAAATGTTAAATCACTTAATATATCAATAATATTAAATCAAGTAATGTGCAAAATCTATAATCTTAAATCATTAAAAGGAATTTTTTATGATTATAATTGTTATTGTTATGTTTTATGATAAGTTGTGTAAATTAAATAAAAATTCACGACTATGACGATCGCATTAACTGCAATAACTTTCTTTACATCCGCAAATGTGATAAATATGATATAATAGAAAATGTGACTGTAACTGCAATTTAAATCCCTACCTACAACTCATATGCTAAGAAATGTTAGATGGTCAAGTAATTCATGAGGTAAGGCTATTACTAGTTAACCCTCGAGAGGGATGTATTAACTATGCTTAGGAATGTCACTAATGTTAGATCTATGTGGACAATAACAATGTCCCACCTTCAACTCTTCATGTCACAACAACCCCATGATTTTTCTCTATATGGGGTATGGATATGATTGGACCTATCACTCCAAAGGCATTAAATGGACATCGATTCATTCTAGTAGAAATCGACTAATTTACAAAATAGGTCGAGGTGGCCTTATACACCAATATCACCAAGTCAGTTGTGTGCAAATCTGTGAAGCAGGATATCATCTGTCAATATGTGCTTCCCAAAAAGATCATCATGGATAATGCTCGCAACTTGAAAAACAACATGATGCAAGTATTATGTTTCCAAATCAAAATCCAGCATCATAACTTAGCATCATACAGCTCAAAAATACATAGGGCAGTCACGGGCACCAATAAAAACATTAAGAAAGTAGTTAAAGAATGGTTGAGAACTACAAAGATTGGCATGAAAAACTACCATTTTCCCTTTACACATATCAAACATCGATCCGGACCTCCATGAGTGCTGTTGTATTCTTTATAGTCTATGAAATGGAAATCATATTGCTATCAAAGTCAAATTCCCTTTTCTAAGAGTCTTGATGGAAGCCAAACTCAAAAAACCAAATGGGTTAGGAACAGATATGATCAACTGAACCTCATCAAAGAAAAATAGATGAAGGTTGTCTGTCACAAGCAAATGTATAAAAAATACATGATTAGAGCAACTGACAAATTCACCCTCACCAATTCCATGAAGGTGAATTGGCACTCAAGAGAATCCTTCTAATCCACAAAGATGCCAAAGGCAAGTATCCCCTAACTAGAAAGGAATTACGTAATGAAACAAGCTTGCTCTACAAAGGCCTTGATCTTAACAAAAATGGATAGCAACATTTTATCCAATCCTATCAATTCAAACTCAATCAAGAAATACTATTCTTAATGGATAAAAATTTGAAAGTTGTTTTAGTAAAAGAACTCAAAAAAGTAAAAAACAAAAAAAAAGATGAAAGGTTTCAAATGAAAACCCAAGAAAAAAGCACTTGGGCTGCCAACTTAACATGTACCCAAAAACCTGAAAAGATGGCTCGAAAAAACTAACATTGAATAAGGTATAAACCTAATTTGAATCGAATTAGGCCCTACCCAAATACTTGTGGAAAAGACCTCAATCTAACCACACCTAATTCTTGATTATGTCAAACTAAATTCCATTCAACCTTACCTTTGACCAAACCTTATATCAAAAAAACCTCACTTAAATCAATCCAAGTTTAGCGGGATAAGGAAGAGATACCATAATCTGGGATAACTTTAAATGGTATAGGGTAATTGTAAGGGTCTTTGGAAGATTAGCTTATACTAGACATATTGATTATTTAGGAAAGATCCCAAGTTACATTGGATGAAAAATTAATGTCAAGATTATCAAAGGCATCAAGTGCCCAAAAGTTTATCCCATTGTCATTTTGCCTTTTTGTCAAACCCAAATGAATTTGTATTGTTTTTCTTGTCATAAATGAAATACTATCTAATTTCTTTTTAATCTCTTTGCCTTGCCTTATGCTTGTTGTTTAATTAATAATAATTGATAATTGAATAAAAGTCACATCAAGATTTCTTAATATTACATCAAAAGAAAAGAGGAGCACAAAGAGCTTTGTTCACACTTAATTGTCAAGATGATAAATTCCTTACACCTAACATATGCCATTCACAATCATGTGTCAACCTTTCCTAACTTTTAAGTCATCTGTCATGAAAAACTATTAAGCCCAAGTAGAACCCATCCATCCTGGTCTAAAATTTTGTAAAGATTCAAACATTAATCAATCCAGGTAAAATACACAAACAATTAGGCCTAAAGTCACTTAGTCCTTAGATTGTCAACATAACTAACCAACCTGATTAGAAAATTATCAAATGTTTTGGCTGAGAAACATATGCCCTCCACTTGTTAAAAAGATCATCAAACATCCTGAGCCAAGAAACATGATTATCTCACCTTGTCAGAAGAACCCACAGGTACCTTAAGTCAAGATAACAACCATTTAGGTGTTAAGTCCTTTTAAAAAAGTCATGATATGGAAGCTTATCAATTTGAAGTCAGCACTTTGAACTGTGATATCAGGGAAATAGTTGTCGGAGCTTCTAGTCAAGAGGATAACTTATATGTCTATACCCATATTAGATTTTATGTCATGATAATGTAGTCATATCATTAAGAAAGTTGCATTTACACCATCACATGTCATCATGCATTCATATTATCATCATTATGTCAGCATCATGCCAAGCAAAATCTATCGAACCTTAAAAAACTTCTTAGTAAGAACCTTTAACATTGAAAATCAATAATTCATAGGGTTACTCAGGTAAGAACCTTATCTCCTAAAATATCATGTCAGAGGTTAGCCTAATGATGCTTGCAGGTCAGTCCTGGCTAGTTGGCCCATGTCAAAAGAGTTAGGCCCAATGATGTCATTAGGTCAGTCCCACCTAATTAGCCTATGTTAAGAAAATCCAACCCTAATGATATCAATAAGTCAGCCTTGACTATTGGGCCTTGTCAAAAGTTTAAGGCTAGTGATACCGGTTGGTCAGACCCGACTAATTGGCCTATATCGCAAGTCAAACCTAATAGTATTGGTAGGTCAGTTTTGGCTAATTAGCCCTTGTCAGAAGTCAAAGCCTAGTAATGCTGATAGGTCAGATCTAACTAACTAGTGTCTTTGTAAAAAAACATTTGTCAAGAAATCCTTTTAAAGTCCAATAGTATCGATCGTGATTAACTTATTGGCATTTTGTTATTTCTAAGTCAAACCTAGGGATAGGTTAAGCCTAGGATCATAGTCTAGGTTTTTCATCCAAAATCTATCAAGAAATCATTTTAAAGTCCAAAGCTACTGATATGACTCGACTCATTGGCATTTTGTCTTTTTAAGTCGAACTTAAGGATAAGTCGAGCTTAGGATCGTAGTCTAGGTCTTTCATCTGAACTCTATCAAAAAAATTCTTTTAAAGTCCAATGCTACCAACTGTGACTTTGCTTATTGGCATTTTATCTTTTTTAAGTCGAACTTATGGGTAGGTCGAGCCTAGCATCATAGTCTAGGTCTTTCATCCAAAATCTGTCAAGAAATCTTTGAAAAGTCAAATATTGCTGGCCATGATTTGTGGCATTGGCATTCTATTATTTTTAAGTCAAACCTACAGATAGATTAAGCTTAGGATCATAGTCTAGGTATTTTATCCAAAACCTTTTATCAGAAACTCTTTGCAAAGTCTAATATTGCTGGCGGTGATTCGACACTTTAGCATTATGGTCATTTGTAAATTGAACCTAGGGGTAGGTCAAGCCTAAGATCATAAACTAGGTCTTTTATCCAAAACCTATCAAAATATCTATTAACAGTCCAATGTTATCAGTTATGACTCTACTTATTTGCATTTTATTGTTCTTTTAGTCAAATCTAGGGATAAGTTGAGCCCAGGATTGCAATCTAGGTTTTTCATCCAAAACTCAAACTTAATCCTTTACAAAATCAGAATCGTAACCATAGTATTGTTCTTATCCCAGCATTGTATTACCTTTGGTCTTTTCATCACACGAACATAAGGTAGTATCAAGCACACCCTGACAAAATGGTGTTTATCAATCTTTGGTTTTTTCCTAATACTTAGCAACAACTAAAGAAGGGCAGCTGTAGACACTTTATTTTCTCTGGGCCATCATCCAAGGCATTGAAGGTTACTATTCAGGGCATCATCAGGGCCATTTCGATAAGCATGGATCATTCATCCATTATTTTAAGCTAACTTGAGGTATCTAGGGAGTCAAAGATGCATAAAATCCACATATACATGAGTAAGCATCGATACATAACCTTTAGGTATCGATACAAGGCCTCTAAGTCATCAAAATCCTAAAACCAATTATTAGTATTGATACAAAAGGCCATGTATCGATACACTTGTTATTAGTATCAAGACAAAAAGCCATGTATCGATGCACTTGCTCTTGGTATCATTACATTAAGCATGTGTATCACTATAGATTTATGTCATAGCTAAAATCATGATTTTTAGGCCAAATGTATCAATAAATAGGTATGTGTATCGATACAAAGCTCTATGTATTAATAAATTCCTTAATGTATCAATACATCTAGGCAAATTTTGCTTTATATATTGCATACAAAACTTATTGTATTGATACACATAAGTAAATTTTGCCCAATCTGTGTAGTTTCCAACCTTTTGCACCATAACATTCAACATGACTTTAGTCACAGCTTTTGCTTAAAAGCCAATATAAGGCATAACTTCCTAAAAATAATTTGGATTTCATTTTTGGTCTCTAAACATTAGATCATGACATTTTTTAATGGCCCATTAAACTTGTAACAAAGGCATTTTATGATAAAATGTAGATTAATCAAAAGTAAGCCAAACCTTGCTCACTATGTCAGCTTATAGATGGCTTCCCTTTACTGCTAAGACTGTACATCAACCAATGAAATGGTGAAAGATTGGTTCTTCGTGCAATGACTCACCATATTGCATACTTTAAATGTCCTAAATACCCTACCCTTGCTAGGTTTTTTATGGTTGAGATTAAATCCTATATATGCTACATTATTTGCTCAGCCAAAAGATATTCACCTTCTCATTTAATCTCCATAATTAGAAACAAAACCATTCTTATAGCTCCCTCGTCAGCCTCCAAAAACCCTTCTAAAACGTCCATAACCATCATCTTTCCTCAAAAAACACTCATTTATTAATATTACAACCATCAAGCTCATTCTTTGCCATGTTTTCTAGCTAAATCATAGCAAGGGAAGATAAGAAAATAAGCTACAAGTTCAAAACCTTTTTTGCTAAACATTCTCAATAAGGTTCTTAAAGCTTTTTGGGTATATTTCTTATTTTTCTCTTTTCGTCTACTTATTTTTTTGCATTTTCCTCATTCTAATAAGCTTTAATATGCTGGCCATGATTTTATCCTAAGATTGTCATGCATGTTGTGGCCTTGGATGTGGTAGATTTAGGGCTTTGGATGTTTTATTGACCCTTTCATCATGTTTCTTTCATTCCTATATAGGTTGGCTTATCTTGAACGTATGTTTTAATGTAGTCTTGAAATTCGAGCAAGTTGTTTTTCCCTTTTTAAGCATGTTTATATCATCTCATGGCATGATTTTTGATGTCATTCAAGAAACTAACATCCCTATACATTTTCTTGTTTTTTCTAAATTTTATCATCATTTTTCATGTTTAAATGTCCCTTTGCTCATTCGAATATCCATCCTATGATTATTATGATGAATATCATATTTAGCTTATCACATGCTTGTCAAAATAATTGTTTGATGCTTACCAAAAATCTGCTTTTTAAAACCCCCTAATTTAAACCCATTTTAACCTTAATAAACAAAGATTAACATGGACTCATGATTTTTCATTCATTGGTTTTCTAATCTTGGGGAAAAATCAAGTTGTCCATGTTTAGATTTAAGGTTTATTGAGGTTAAATGTTCTGTTTCTTTTATAAAACAAAATATCTCTTTTAATCATCCAAGGTTGTTTGTGCCTCAGTCTTTTGCCTAGAGTCATGACATGGTCAATGGGTTGTTTTATTATCCTAAACTACTTTGGTATTATGCAAATGAAATTTTAAAGCCCATGTCATGCGTCCCTGTCTGTCATGGAGATTCAATTGTCCATGGCCTGAGTTTAGTTCTGGAAAACCTAAGAAAAAAGCCAAAAAATTCCTCTATTTCATGGTAATAGCATTATAACCATGACTTGAAAAATATTGTTGAACTTTAAATGATTTTTCTAGATTTTTCTAATATTTTCCCTAAAAAAGAATTGAGTTACCTTTCTAACGACATCTTGTTTGCCCTCCAATCATTTCTGATAAGGTAGTCATGATTTTTTAAACCAACACTATCTGAAAACCCTAAAATCAACAATTTGCATTATGTTTGGATCATTTCAGCCCACCAAATGATTTTGCAAGATTTTTAAATATTTTACCAAAAATTTCATGAATTTTTTTTTTATGAATGTAGTGTTTGTGTTTTAACAATTCTAGATGAGTTCGGAATGATTTAACAAAGTCTATTATGCCAATTCCTTTACATCTGCTACATTATTAAAAAAGTCCTAAATTTAAAAATTATTTCCTTCTGCAAAGTGATCTTTTAGAATTTTAGAAATATTTTTATGTTAACTTTCATTGAGTTACATTTCCAATGGTACCTCACCCAACTTCTAAAACCTTTGAATTTGTCCAGAATAAAATTTCAAAAAGCGATAATGCAATGATGTTTGTTGTTCTTAGCATTTATCAAAGTTAGTCAATTTCCATGAAATCTCCTTCAAGGTATTTAGATGCCTTGAGATGGATTCGACCAACTCTCATATGTCAATCTCCCTCTAGACTTGAATCAAGGCATGAACTTTTTTCAAATTTTATCAATTTCTGTTTTTGTCAACTTATACTTTTTAAAAATAAAAAATTGTCAATATTTGTAAAAAACTGTCAAAAATGTCATTTTGTCAAGAAATTATCCAACCTTTTTGAATTTAACTTTTTTAATCTTGTCTTTTCAAAAATCATTAAAAATTAAATTTTCTGTCCCAGATTTTCTATGACTTTCTCAAACTTCAAACTTGGTTTTCATGCATCGATTAATCGTTGAATTTGAATGCATCTCCAATGTTGTTAATTTGGTTATTTTAAGATATCCGATGACAAGTACAAGACACATTTCAATCGTCCCTCTTCTTTTTTTGTGTGATTTACTTTATGCAATATTATCTCATTATTTTGTCTCACTAACATGTTTCCCTTTTGTGCTATTCATCTTGCATTCATATTTCCAAAATCATTTTCATAAAAATCACAAAGGTAATTTTTCGTGTCAATATCCCTCTAGTGCTTGACTTGAAATTTTTGGTTTTTCAAAATTAAATTTAGAGATCATTTTTTCCCAAAAAAAATCTCTATGTTTCCTACCTCTCCAAGACACATACAGGATTAAAATTTTTCTTGAAACTTGAATATACTATTCTATCCAAAATTCATGTATAAAAGGAAATATATATTAAAATAATGGCAAGTTAAAATTGAATAAACCAAAACCAATATAAGACATAGCTAAGTGGTACCGATTCGAGTGTTGCAGGGTGTTACTCCTTCCCCACCTGTAGCCAACTTTTGAATCCAAGTGATGAATCTTTGGACAACATATTGAGTATCGTGACATAAGATATCGGTTTCAATAGGCATCTGATCATGCTTAGCCCAAATGAATAATAGTAACTCCAAGTGTTGGCCATCTTACAGTGGCCGTCTAAGACCAGTTGGATGACCTATTCATCCGATGATCCCCTCTCACGACTAAAAAAAAAGAAGAATCTCGGCCAAATGAGGACATTTCCTTGTTGAGAAAAATATTTTTTTAAGTCATGTGCACTTCCTTCCCAGGAGGCATGTTACGACAATATGGAAACAAAAATCAAAGTAAACTTAATTAAGTTCATGAAGCTACCAACAAGGTGAATGAAACTTTAAAAACTAAAGGTAGATGAAGATAGAGAT
>JAQSVH010210187.1:0-14993 GCA_029448705.1 Adansonia digitata
CATTGGTGATTCTGTTGCTCGAAATCAGATGGAATCAATGCTGTGTCTTCTCTGGCAGGCAAGTATCTGCATTTCTTGAACTGCCAGTTATTTCTGAACAAAAATTATCCCACTGTAAACTCTGTGATTGGGGCAATGTTTCACCATAAATTTTCTAACCATGTGTATTGTAGCATTCTTGATTCTCTTAATTAGTTGTTCCAAATTCAGCAGTTTCGTGGCATTGAAATATTAGAACAACGTTATGTTCAGGAATGAGTTGGTTGTAGCTTTGTGATAGGCTCGTGCGGCTAGAAGTTTGATACATTATTACCATTAGTAAATGTTTTAGTAATTTGCACTCTGTACCTTAAGCGTGATAAACTAGGCTTGAATTTTGTGCATCTGTCGTCTTAAGATAGATTGATCTTTCGATTTCTACTTTTGGAATGGTTTCTCATCAAAATGATTTTGGGACAATTTCAGGTTGAAGTTCCAAAAAACAGAGGAAACCGAAGAATGCAACGATGGTATGTCAGGTCAACATCTGTAATGATTGTCCAGAGATGGTCCTCTTGGCTTGTTCATAAAACTTCTGAAAAATTTGACTTTGCTCCAGAGGGTGTTGCTAAGCTTCAACTTGATGCTCCTGATAATAGCTTCATGGAATTCATCCCAACGTTTGATGTGATTGTTATTTCTTCTGGCCACTGGTTTGCCAAACAGTCTGTATATATCTTGAACAATGAGGTTGTGGGAGAACAATTTTGGTGGCCAGATCCTTTGCCTCCTATGAAGGTCAATAATATTGAAGCATTTGGAATATCTGTTGAGACAATCCTGTCTGCAATTCTTACACATCCTAATTACACAGGCTTGACCATCCTGCGTTCCTTTTCTCCTGATCATTATGAGGGAGGGGCTTGGAATACTGGTGGATCATGTACCGGAAAGACAAATCCCCTAGCAACTGGTGAGTTAGTGGAGAATGGTTTTACAAATATAATGCATGAGAAACAGGTGTCGGGTTTTGAAAGTGCTGTTAAGAAGGTGACAAACAAGTCCAAGTTGAGGTTGATGAACATTACTAAAGTCTTTGGGTATCGCCATGATGGGCATCCAGGTCCCTATAGGAACCCCGATCCAAATAAGATCACGAAATGTAGTCCGGATGGAAAGCCTCCTCCTCAAAATTGCTTCTGGAATGAACTTGTGCTTATAAGAAGAGAATTTGAAGGCAACCAAAACTTGTTATCATAAAATGATTGGTATGTCTTTCAATCCAGAAAGTCCCACATTGTTGTGCTTGTCTAATTGAAAATAGTAACGTATTCAGTGAGATGTATGGTTAGAGTAAGGGATAGTTAGTCTTTGCCCTTAGGTAAGGGAGTTTGGGAGAGAAATTACCAGTTGTAGCAGATTGGAAGATTGACAGCTATTTTCTCTGGAAAATTTTGGCTCTTTCTAGAAGAGACAAGCATTTGGGAGGAATTTCTGTTCGTTAAGGTTCGTGTCCAAGTCTCCATTTTTTCCTTTTTTTTTTTTCCGTATATTTTTGCTCTATTTTGTTTCTTCAATTTCTAGCTATATTAATTTTCATGAAAATGGAGACCAATTCTTGTACTTTTTATGTTAATGTAAAAGCTCATTCAGAATTTTGATGATTAATAACTAAAATTTGTCGAACAAAATCATGATTTAGTTTGTTATTAAGAGGTACTCAAGATCGTTAAAACTGTTGCCATTAATATTTACCTCAGAATTTTGGGTGTAAACTTTGGGAGCTTGCAATTGCTTTTTTTTTTTTTTTTAATTTTATAGTAAGATGGTTGATGGAATTAGGGTTCTATGATGGTCATGGATCAAATGCCATATGTTTAATTTTCAAATGGTCATTTTCTATTTTCTTTAGCATTTTCAACTTAAGATTTTATTTGTAATCAATTACTAGTTTAAATTTTATTTTATATTTAATTAAGAAAAAACTATGAAAATATCGTTTCCTGCAGTTATGAATTCAGAGTATGACTTGGAAACATGAAAAAAATTTTAAGTATTCATTTTCATCTCTCAATGCAAGCTTAAACCATGTTTCTGGGACTTTTTTTTTATATATTTTTAATGTATCGGTATTCAATACATATTAAAGTATAGGTATGAAAGCATGATTCTCTCTCTCTCTCTCTCTATATATATATATATATGAAGAGACTTCAAAAAAATAGAATATATTTATGTCGGACACATACCCATATTTAACACCCATTCTCAGGTCCGGACAACATAGAGCTTAAAGCTTTGGCTTATCTGCTTCTCAATCTTGGAGCTGAAATTGATCTGAAGCAGTGTTTGCCATCTTTTACAATTTTATGTACCATCTGGAACGACAGTTTGTTCATTTACCTCCTTGCTTGCTTTATTGCGTGTATGATAATTTTGGACCTCTGATTTTCAAAGATAGAAATCCGTTTCTTAAAAGTGGAAGCAAGGAGTGACGCCTTTGCGTACGAACTTAAGGTATTTGATGAACATTCCACACCATAGATACCTTAAAATCTTTCTTTTTTCCTCTTGCAAAGATGATATGCCTTCGACATGTCCTTTTTTTTTTTTTTTTAAATATTTGAAGACTAATCTAATATTTTCGCTTTCACGATTCCTGGAAAAAATTATTAGATAATCCAGGGTGAAGTTGTGGAGACGTTTGCTGACAGGTATATAACTGATAAAAAATAAATATTATTTATCTATAAATTTTAATACATAAAATTAAATTATAAATAAATATAAATTTTATTATGAAATGATTAATTTAATTATATTTAATCTATAAATACGTGTAAATATAAAGTAAGAGAAATTTTGAAATTTGCGCCGGGGGGGGGGGGCGGCATCGTGCCATCACGCTCCGCCCCTGTTCAATAGCCTAAATCCTGCTTCTGGTGCTATAAATGCTAGAGAAGTGGAGTCATCATTGGATCGGAAGCCATTCTCGCCCATCTCTTACACACAATTCGTCCAAGAGCCAATATTTATCGACGACCATGGAAAAAAAAATGATGGTGGAACTACGGAGAAAACACATGCTTGCCGACTATGGAGCGCCGTTCATATCAGCGTTATTAGTATCGTACCGATAATGATTATACTAATCGGTACGTATTGATTTCGACATAAAACGATATCTGTAATAATTGATTTTCGTCTGTACCAATCATATCAATATGTATTAATCTATTTTGGTGATATCGACCGAAAATAGTTTTACCGATCGGTATTTAATATCAGCTTATAAGAAAAAATTAAACCAACATTAATCTTAAATTTAATAAATATTATAAATAATTACTTGTAAATTTGATAAATATTAAATATAAATATTCGTAAATTTAATAATTATTAAAAATTTTCAATCTTACTATTTAATTGATATTAGTTTTTTAATATTTGATGAAGCTTCTTTTAAAACATTATATATAATTAATGAATATTTTTTATTTATGAAATTTACTTAATCTCATTTATTTTATATTTAAAAATAATATATATATAAAAATTAAAAATATTCAAACTTCGATAAATTTAAAATGATATATTAAAATATATCAATATCGATAAATATTTATACCAAAATAAAAATAATACATCTATTAGTACGATACTAATTATCTTGATTCATACTCTGCTACCTTGAAAACAACTTCTTTGGTTGACGAAGAGAATGTAGAGCGCCAAAGCCCAAAGGCAATGCCTGTTCCGTCGCCATCTTCCACACCTTCAACAGTCAGTTCCGGTGCAGGCAGCCCTGCCTGTGACTCCAGCTCCACTTTACCTTCCTCTATTTACCAAGCCAGTGGAAGAAATTCCAAACGAGGATGAACAGTCGTTCGAGAAAAGATGACTTGCTTAAAGAGTAGCAACCGGTAAGTTTATTTTAATAGTGTGACATTAATTTAACAGTAGATTCCCGAAAATAAGAGGGTAGTTAATTACAATTAACTAATAGTCAACTTTTGTTTAACTAAAAAGACAAAGAAAACTGTCAATAGTTGGAAAATTGCATAGCTGTTTCTTTACAACTTTAAAATATAATAAATAAATATATATGTATATATAAAGTTTTAAATAATTAAATGATGACAATTACTGGAAATGCCTTTTTCTTTTCTTAAATTTTCCTTTGCTTTAAACTCTTGACATTTATTATATTTGCTATTTATTATTAAATCAATTTTATTTAATTTCCAAGACGGACGTGAACCATTTTCTTAACCAAAATTCATACTTTGAATTTTGCAATTAAAATAATATTTATTATTAATTAAATTCACAATATTAAATTAATATTATATTTTTTTTCCAATTTTTTTCCCAATTTTTTCTACTTTATTCATTTCTCTTCCTTTTTCCTGCAAAAAACCCTAAATTCTTGTTTGCTGGAAAAAAAATTTTTTCTTACCTAAAAAAGTTTGCAATTTTCTTCCCTAATTATTGATTTTTTTTGAATTTTTTCTCAACGTTTTCAAGCTTGTGGTATTCACAGCAATGGTGGAGATTTAAATCACAAAATTGTGATAGTAGAGAAAAAGTAAACCCAATTTAATGCTCCTAAAACTGGGTTTCTTTTGATCTTTGAATTTTTAATCAAAGTTCTTTTTTTTTTTTTTTTCACATTTTGTTCTATTTATATATATATATTTTTTACTTTGTAATTGAGCTGAAGTTTTGTTTTTTTTTTTTTCTTTTGATAATTATTTTCTCAAACTCTTTTGAATCTTCTGATCGTTCAAATTTTAAAAATACTTTCAATCTTTGCAGGGGTTTTAGGGTATTTAGGGTTTTAGGCAGTTGGGTTTTTTTCTGGTTTTTTTTTTTTTAATCTAAAACATATGTGAATGGAGGACAAAGAAGGACCTACGCTAGGGGTCACAGTGAAAGGAGATGAAGGTCCGGAGGGCTGCCACGTGGCACCCAGAACGGAAAATCCTACTCCATATGCGGGGCCCACAACGGAGACCACCGCTGCACCGCCGGCGAGCTTAGTGGCGCGGCCAGGACATGGCACCGGCTCAGAGATGAAGAAAAAAAGAGGCAGACCAAGGAAGTACGCACCGGATGGGTCTTTGGCAATGACATTGTCACCGATGCCGATATCGTCGTCGATTCCATTGACTGGACAGTTTCACCAACAGGGAAGAGGGCGGCCGGTTGACACGGTTAAAAAGTCTCATAAGTATGAGCTGGAGAGCAGCCCAGGTATTTTTGTTAGTAATAAATTGTTTAGTTTTCTTCTGTTATTTTTTGGAATCTTGGGGTCAAAATTGAAAATCTGAGTTAAAAAGTTAAGAGTTTCAACTTTCAACTTACCATGTTATTAATGGTTGGTAATGAGAAAAGCTGGGGTATAATTCATTGATTACGAATATTAGGAGTTAAGAGCGGATGTGATTTTGTGGGGTTTGAAACTGGGAGTGGGACCGTTTTATCAGATTCTATCTAGTCTATATGTGGAATTAATGGTAGTTATTGAAAGACAAGCTGATTTGATGATGATGTTGCAATACGGGAGGAATCTCTCTCTTGTCTAGAGTAAGTACTACAGTTGCCTTTAGACAGGAAAAAAATGGCAGCCGAGTACCAGAATGTTACTCAAGGTGCCAGACTGCCAGTGCCACCTTCCTTTCTGCTTTAGTTGGTAAGGTAGAATATTTTAGATAAATTACAGCTGATTAAGTCTTTACCTCTTTGGCCTGGTAATTGTTTCTAGCAGACCTGCTGACTCTGATGAGTGGTGGAAATCAGATATTAGGAAATCACAACAGAAAACAATAATGAAAAAGTGGATTAAATTTCTAGTGTAAGTAGCAAATTCAGGGGTATTAAGAAAGACCGTACAGCAATTTCTCTAGGTTTAGAGTTTGGAGAGACTGCTTGCTGTTTGGTTGGGAATCAGGTTCAGCTCAAATTTGCATACATGCATTTGACCTTAAACATGAACTTCAAGATAAAAATTCAATTAACCTTACCTAAGTTTTCTTTAATTTTCTTAGTATGCTGAAATTTGTCAGGTTCTGTGGTGCGGTTACTGCTATACTTCTGTTTTGTTTCCATCACACTCTGTAGATTATCCTAACTGGGAGCATTGTTGTCAAGGGTGCAAAGCGCACTCAAGGCTCTAAAATCCTTATATTGCTTGAGGCACGAAGTGCACAAAAGTGCTCACCTGAATGAAGTAATTATGTAAATATCTGTAATAATTTTAAGATATATTATTCTGTTGATAAACTCTAAAGAGTGATCCATTTCTATATTATAAAATATGCAAAATTTTCTATTTCATTTTCTTTTTTTGGTCGATATGCAACATTTTCTTATGGTCTTAAGTTTGTTATTGAATACTCAAACATTGAGAAGTATAGAGCGTTTTGGCTATAATTAAGCTAAACTGCAAGATAGGGGTTGTGCAATACGTTCAGTGCGTTTTGGTGAATAGCAAGTTGACTTGAATGTCAATGATACTTATTTTTTTCTCGTTCTGTCTTTGGACTTACGCACCAGCTAGAGCATCAAGTTCTACATGACTCTGCTTGATTATTTGATCTTAAAAAATTTGTGTTTTATTGATAAGACACTTTTTAGTTCAGATGCAATCAATATGCTTATAAAAAATTTGATGATTCATTCTTGTTTACTAATTTGAATACTTTTTATAGGTGACAATATCGCATATTTTGTTGGGGCAAATTTCACACCTCATGTGATCACTGTGAATGCTGGTGAGGTATGCCTTGGTAACATATCTTGTCAAAATAAGGTGCATTTGGGGTTTCTTTTTTTTTTTTTTTTTCTCTCTATAGTGTTTCCTTCTGTGTTTTTTTTTTTTTAAATTCTCTGAACTGTTTATTTCTGTCCCCTCACCCATAATTCATGTGCCTTTCGAGGAAATAAATTTGCATAATGGAGGAAAAGAGTTGCTTTTTTGCAGTTACCTAATGATTAAAGAAATGTTAAAGTTGGTATTTCCAAATGCACATTCCTCTTCTGATTCCTATTAAATCTTCACTTTTTGTCTCCCTCTTTGCATTGGGGTTCATCATCCCAACTCCCTTCCAATAGGCTATGGTTCCAATAATGGAACAAATTCACCACTACAATTTCTATGATTGCGCTGGTTAGTTACATAAAATATCGTTAATGTTTCATATAAAAACTATGGAATAAATGATGTATATCTGTAATCAAGCAAATATAGAAGCATAGACATACATCCATATTAAGTGGTTGTAATATTTTTCTTTTGTCTTTGGGTATTACTTGATGAATGTTAATTGCACAAGGATTGTGTTTCTTTTTTTTCATATTTGATTTTTAAATTTTGAACAGAATAAATTGCTATTTTCATATATATATATATACACACACACACACACACACACATATATATGTATATACTCTTTCTTGATGCTATTGTTGGGGCTGAATGATAGAAGTAAATCAATTGGGATTTTTATTTGATCAAATATGACCCTTTCTATTTTCAGCTATTATATTTTTGTCTCTCTTACTTTCATTATGATTGCTATAGGATGTTACAATGAAGGTGATGTCTTTTTCTCAGCAAGGTGCTCGTGCTATCTGCATTCTCTCTGCAAATGGGACTATTTCAAATGTTACCCTTCGTCAGGCTGCTTCATCTGGTGGTACTTTGACGTATGAGGTGTGTCCTTTTATCCTCCTATAATGTGAGTTCAAGTGCATAAGGATGAACGAAATATTAGTTACTAGGCTTCCTTGTTTTTTTTTTTTAGGGCCATTAAACCAATTTAAAAGACTGGTTCTGGTTTACTTCTGAGGTAGAGGGTTAGAAAGCTCATATATGATGTGCTTTGAACCTTTTATTTTCACTTAACTCTGCAAGGAAGGCAGAAAACATGTGGTATTTTCCTTAAAACTCACTTTTATGTGTATACACTTTAAAATGGCTGTGTTTATGGGGCTACTTTGTGTCTTCATTTAAACCCAAAAAGTAACATATGATGCAATCTAGATTCCCTCAAACATGCTTCTGCCTCTGTATTAGACAGATGCTTCGGGGCCTGGACAGTTAGTGATCATCAAGTGTATCTTGTTTTTTTGGGTCCTTATAGCAGTCAAGTAATAATCTAGGTTCCTTGTTATTTTGTCCAGGGGCGTTTCGAGATCCTATCCTTGTCCGGTTCATTTATGCCTACTGATAATGGTGGAACAAAGAGTAGATCTGGAGGGATGAGTGTTTCTTTGGCAGGCCCAGATGGTCGTGTTCTAGGAGGGGGACTTGCTGGTCTGTTGGTAGCTGCTGGGCCCGTGCAGGTAAAACCGTATTCTATGAAAGATAATAAATAAAAAGTAAAGAACAAAGAAGATGAGGGTGATTAAGTAGTTAAAAACTTCTAATTTGATATATCTATACATAACGTTTCCATATTCTTGTGATGATATGTTTTCAAAAGAAAATTCAGGCATTTGATATTGACATGAAATAATAAAAACTCAACAGTTCCTATATATATATATATATATAAACAACTAATGGTTAAATGTTATAGCAAAGGATATAGAATGGCCAGTTGGACAACACTAGCATATGTTCAATGACTCATTCTCTAATACCTTCTTTCTCAATCGTTTTCGAGTGAACAGGTTGTTGCGGGTAGTTTCCTACTAGGTCACCAGCAGGAGCAGAAGCACAAGAAACAGAGAACCGAGCCTGCGGCAGCTGTTGTTAGTCCTATGGTTACGCATTCAATACCTTCAGAAATTAAGTTGTCCTATGGTGGAGTCAAGCCAATTCTCACCTCTCCGTTCCTTGGAGACAGTTCAGGTCCTTTGAACCCTATTCATGGCTATAAAAATTCTGGTGTCGACAATAAATCATCTTCAGCTGTAGAGGAATCAACGGGCCCAAGTCTATCGCAGTGTGAGGTTTCCTGTTGATAAATTATGCATGCTGGAAGCTTATTAACCATCATTTTCATTTTCTGTGGACACCGAAATCATTTAGGCTTCTTAGTCGACCTTCTTCAAATACAATATAAGCCCATTGGCCTCTCACTGATGGAAAAGTAGTTTTAACATCATGATGTTTTTAACCCATAATTGTACTCTGGCCTTGTTAGGTTTAGGTAGGATTTCTAATTGTTATGATCAGTATCCGGCTTTCTTCGCGGTGTACGGTGTATCGTTTAGTGTTTATCTTGACTCATTGATGGAAGATTTTATGAATGATTGAAGCCTGGTGTGCCATTCCCCAAATTAAGTGCCTTGTATCCGGATGACGTGAAGTTTTAAATGCATCTTATTTTTATTATGGTTTGTTGAAACTAAAGATAATCAAATAATGAATTGCTACATTTCCAAATGATTCAAAGAATTCCACGTCCCACAATTTCAACTTTTTTTTTTTTTTTTGGTTTTTGGTTACAAAGGATGCTACAGACACAGGTTATAGATTTTGCGATTTGAGCCCCGGACTTATGTGATGCTATTTATAAGGATAATTGCATGAATGAAGCAAAATTTCAAGTTTGTCACGCGATCAAATAGAATTTATTATAGTTTCATAGATATTTGACCTTTTCGGGGCTTGATTTTAAGGGTTTCGATTTCATCATGGCTAGTTGGGTACTCGTCTCTGAAATGCTAAGTTGATTTCTTTCTTTGGGTCAAATATGCTTTCTGTGACTTAGTCCATATTTGCTGAAGATTATGCTCGACAAAAGGGAATAATAAAAACAATAAAGCTAGGCCTTATGTGAAATTACATTATCAAGTTAATAAATCAATGTGTCCATTTTATTATTTCACTAAATTGGGATTGAGGATTAGCCCAAATGACCCCTTTATCCTAACCAATTTTCTAATTAACATATTAGTTTAGTAGTCAAGAATGCAGCATTTTCAAAGCATAAAGAGAAAAACAACGCTTCTGATCTCAGCATGAGAGTCAGAAACAAAAATATAACCATTTAAGGGATTTCTATTTTGTTATTCTCGTTATCATTCAAAACTAGATTGCAACTGTAAGAAAAAGCTAAATCAAAAACCCATTGGGGGTCATCAATGTTCGTAATCATGTTATGCTAATTGAACATGCTGACCTCAACATTCGAATCATTTGTACAAATTAAGGTACATGGAAGAATCAATAACGAGGAATGGGGCGGAATAAAATTTCAAAATCTGATTGAGTGGAAATTTTTTTCCTTTCCGGATAAACATATTTGGCATTAAGCTTAGGAAAACTTGGATTTGTTGAGGAAGAAAATTGCGAAATCCAGATGTTGGTTTTTGGCTTCCGACGCCTGAACAGAATTGGCTGAACATCACAAGGCAATTCCTATGCTCATAGTTTCAATGCAAACTAATGTTTCACGGTTTACCATTACCGAGTCGCATGATGGAATTATGTAATATTGGATGATTTTCTTTGTAAATTCAAACTCAGGACTTCAAACTACCATTACTCGAACAATATATCAAAAAGATAAATCAAAGATGGAACAACAGCTTAACGTTTAACCAAAAGCTTAAAAAAAATAGCCGGAAGAAGTGAGAACAGGTCCTAGCCGTATCACCTTTTCCTCTTCTTGTTTCCTGCAACACTGCCTTTATTGAAGCCTCTAAGATCACTAGTTGTTTCGGCAGTGTTCTGCTTCTTCAAACCTTTCCTACCTCCAAATCCAAACTTAGAATTTCTAAACTCCCTGTTTTTCTTGTTCTTATTACCCTTTCCACCACCACTTTGCTTTGCCTTCCCTCCAGAGCGATCCCCAGGAGACACCCCTGGCCTTTTCTTGCTTGACCTCTCAAATGCTTTACCATCTTCGAAACCCAAGTCCAGCACACTATCTTTTCCACCTTCAAAGCCACTCTGCTGCCTCTGCTTCCTCCACTTCTTAACTGACTCAATCTCTTGTTTTTTCTGCTTAGCTCTTTCTTTCAACTTCTCAGCTTGAACCTCTTTAGCAATTCTCTTGGCCTCCCTAGCCTTCCTCCTCTCTTCAGCCTCTTCTATCTGTCGCTTCTGCGCTAAAAGCCTGCCCTTCACCTTCTGCATGTGGGCATCTGTCTTAACCATCTCCGCATAATAGTCAGGCGGCCTAAGGAAAGGTAGCCCCATCGACTGAAACTTCTCGAACGCCAACCTCGTCCCCTCCAATGCCTGCGTATAGAAAGCAAGCTCTCTTGCCAAGTCATCATTCACATCCACCTCTTTCTCTTGATCAATATCAAGGGATAACTTGTGCATCCAATCGACATTTTCCGGCCAGCCGATATCTTGAAGCTTCTCAACGAGGCCTTCTCTATTGTATATAGAATTCTTTGAAGGCTCAGCCAACTTCACATCGTCCCCTTCTGATTCTGACCCAGATTCAGACTCTTCCTCGCTAAGATCATCCATTGCGTCATCATTATCCTCCACGGCATTCTCAGCTAGTAAGCTTGATTCTTTCCTTCGACGCCCCATTGTGTAAAACCTGCCATAAAGAGGGGGAAATCAAAAGGCAATAAGGATGCAAATAGAATTGGGTAATTTTTTTTTTCACAATTTTTCTTGTATTCCCCACATAAAGCAATCAAAAATCAATAACCGACAAGGCAAAAAAATAAGAATAACCATAAAATTTCTGTTAAGCAGGTCTAAAACATATTCGCAGCAAAGCTAAGCATAGGATATCAAATATAGCGAAACATTTTCCAACAAAACAAACAATCAGATAGGGAAAAAATAAAGGTGCCAAGCGTTGCCAAATTGTAAGTAAGAGCACAAGACGATCTAGACTTACAGAAAGTTAGACAATTTCGAAAAAGAAAAAAATTGTGACGAAAAGAAAAAATTGAGAAGAAAATACCTCTCTCAGATCCTCGGCAAAACCCTAGCTGCTCACTAGCTCGATTCTTGGTTAGGGTTTTTAGTTTTTAATGGTTTTAGTTTCAATTAGGGTTGGGTTTTGGGCCAAATTCATTGTAGGCCCAATTATGCAGCCCAGAACTAGATTGAAAGACCCCAAACTAATTTCAACCTAAAATAAAAAGTAAAAGACAGTGTTAAGACCTAATTTGTTGCTCAGTTTAAATCCATGCGTGATCATAGTGAACCCAATATTCATAACTCATAATAGAAAGAAAAACTATAAAATATTTTAAGCATAAAACTTTTAAAATAATTTGTTTTCTCTTCTATTTATTCTTCTATTTAATTAAATGTTATTTTGGAAGATTTACAATTTAAAATAATTAATAAAAATAATCAAATATAAAAATTTATCTTACTTATATTTTAAAAGTTAAAAAGTTTACATTATAAGACATGGAAAATATATATATAACTATTTAACAAATAAATTATAACAATGATTTTTTAAAAAAATATATATTCAATAAACTTTAATCCCACGACAACATTTGGATAATCCACTAATATTTATGAATTTCAATAGTTTATATAGTAGTTATTGAGACAATCTTCAACCGCATTTAGTGGACTAAGCGGGTCAGTTAATTTTAAACTCAAATTAATAAAAGTTAAAATGTGGTCACGGTGATTTTTATCTTTTGAAGTGAGTCAACGGAATGAGATTAGATCAAAAAATATTTACGGTACGTTTAGTTTGGTGGAATGAAATAGTTATTCTATAAGAATAAAATAAAGCCAAAATGGAATGGAATTATATAGAATAACTATAGCAGTAATTTGATTTAGTGAAATAGAATACTATCGAATTTAAATTTTGAGTATTTGAATCTCATAAAATAATTTCTTATTATGCTCAAGATCAGAGTAGCCATTTAATGGGTTGAGCACTAAACAAATATTTTAGGATTTCACAAAATAAGACTATAACTGATTATTTTGCAAACCAAATAATTACATTACTATAGCATGCTGAATAAACCTATAATAAAATAGCTATTATAAGTAACCAAATATGCTGTTATAGTAAATCCATTAGACGACTTTGGTTCTTTTAGACTAATGGTTGAGTTGAACGAGTCATTTGAAACTGCAAAAACATGTTTACTTGAGACATTAAAAGTAAAGAATCAGAAATGCTAAGGAATAACGTGGGATGAAATTAGATAAAATTGCTTGTAATTGAAATAAGATGAAAAGTAAAAGGTAAAGTAAAAGTAAACTTGATCGCACTTAATTGAAAATGAAGTAAATTCTGATTGCTTGAGTGTTTTTACATGTCACCGAACTAAGAATCTGATGCTAATCACTGAGAAATCACTTTCACTTTTGAAAAGATTTGAAAATATGAAAAATATAGTATAATAACAACTTTACACCTTAACCCAGTATTTAATTATTTGATAACAAATGTCGATAACCAAGAACCAACACATGAAAATTTGAAAATCAAAACTTGCCCTAAAAAATATTACTTCAGAAAATAGTCCAAAATTAAACAAACACTTACCATTAAAAAAATAGAAAGTTGATGATTTTTTTTGTAATTTTAAGAATTAATGTTAGATTTTTTTTAATTTTGAGATTTAATTAATTGATAAAATATAATTATATGATTCAATTATAATATTATATAATTTTTGGATTTAAAGAGATGATAAAGTATGCACTTTATAATATTATATATTTGCATGATTCAATTATATATGTATAAATATGTATGAGAACTTGAATAAGCCCAATCTAGCCCAACATTGAAGAGAAATTATGGGCCAGATGGGGTGCCTTCTTTTCCGCACAAAATACAAGGATTTGATCATCGAAAGAAAAAAGAAAAATACCGGTAGCCTTTCTTTTTTTTTTTTTTTTCAACTTAAAAGAAGAATGTTGGCCCAAAAAATAAAACTAAAATGTCAATTCAATTCAATTACCACTGTTCATGCTCCCCTCTTAGTTTTTTTTTGTTTTTTGTAATCTATATGCTATTAGTATATCCGTTCATAAACAGATTAATTGTTTGATTTAGTAGGTATTGTTTGTCTGGATCGAATTTTAAGTATAAAGTTCGACTTAAATTATTATTTAATAATAAAATTTTTATTTAAATTTAATTATAAAAATATATAAAATATTAATATAAAAATAATAATTTAAATTTTTAAATTAAATAAACTAAACCTTATTTAAATCTAAATAAAAATTTTAAAAATTTCTATCTATGGCCCAACTTTACTTCCTAGACACTTCAAGTGCTACACGTGTTTAGTCTCTCTCTCTCTCTCTCTCTCTCTCTGTTTGTCTGTGTTTTTGTCGATTATTGAAATTAATAGAGAAAATTGTTGGCTACAATTGCCCTCACAGAATAATATTATCAACATTTGATTCAGGCTTGAACTTAGTTTTTTATTATCTCAATTCTATTGTTTTGGTCCTTGTATTCCAACTTTAATGAATTTAAATTCTGCATTTTTGTTTTTTTTTTAAAAAAAAATAAAATTAAGAACAATTGATAAAAGTAATAAGTTATACATTTAATTTAAATGATATGTATATAAATTAATTTTTAAACTAAATAATAAATAATATTTTCAAATTTTAAAAATCTTAATTTTTAGTTTTTTTTTTTTTTGTATTAATGAGTGCCACCTGATAAAATAAAAATAGATTAGCAATTACATCATCAAAATAAAAAAAAAAAGAGAGAGCAGCCAATCAAATGTAATTGCAAAAGTTTTCTATCATTATCAATTATCCTTAAATCAATAATTTTATAAAATTATAAAGAACGAATTCAATAAAATTAAGAGACATAATCAAAACCTTAAATTTGAAATTAAATTCAAAATTTCACAACATTTTACACTTACTGAAACTATTGCTTTATATTCTTTTTTTCCATTTTCGACTATTTATTATATTATAAAAGCTAAAAGCACAATGTCTGAATTTTTTTTTATAATTGAAATTTTGAATTATTTACATGCAAAAAGTTTAGAATTGCAAGTAGAAAATCATATAAACTAACAAAGGATTATTGATAGAAGGAGAACATAATTGCAGG
>JAQSVH010210208.1:0-14990 GCA_029448705.1 Adansonia digitata
ACCATTTTCCTTGTAATTAATGTTTATTTGGGAAATAGGACAAACATGGATGCTTATAATAAACTCCATTCTTTTTTATGGGCATTACAAGCATGTCCTCTTATTGGGATACATGACATTGATGCTTTGGATGTGTAAGAAAAGCTTTTCCTTCCACCATTTTCCTTATAATCAAAGTTCATCCGTGAAATGAGACAAGCATGAATACTTATAAAATTCTCTATTCTTTTTGTTATTTGTACTACAATCACGTTCTTCATATTGGGATACATGATATTGATACTTTGGATTTACAAGAAAAGCTTTTCTTTCCACCATTTTCCATGTAATTAATGTTCTTTCTTGAAATAAGTCAAATATGGATAGTCGTAATAATTTCCAATCTTTTTGTTATGGGAACTACAATCACGTTCTCCTCATTAGGGTAGATGATATTGATGCTTTGGATTTGCAAGAAAAGCTTTTCATTCCACCATTTTCCTTATAATCAAAGTTCATCCGTGAAAAGACATAAACTTGGACACTCGTAATAATCTCGATTTTTTTTGTCAATGGGCACTACAATCATGTTCTCCACATTGGGGTGCACGATGTTGATGCATTTGATTTGTAGGGAAGGCTTTTCTTTTCGCCATTTTCCTTATAATTAAAGTTTATCTGTGAAATGTGACAAACTTGGATACTCATAATAAACTCCATTCATTTTGTTATGGCCGTCACAATCATGTCCTCCTCGTTGGGATACACTATATTGATGCTTTGGATTTGCTAGAATAGCTTTTCTTTCCACCATTTTCCTTATAGTCAAAGTTCATCCGTGAAAAGTTCTAGACTTGGATACTTGTAATACACTCCATTCTTTTAGTTATGGGCACAACAATCATGCTTCCTCGTTGGGATACATAATATTGATGCTTTGGATTTGAAAGAAAAGCGTTTCTTTCTAGCATTTTCCTTACAATCAAAGTTCATCCACGAAATAGACAAACTTGGATACTCATAATAAACTCCATTCTTTTTGTTATGGGCACTACAATCATGTCCTCCTCATTGGGATACATGATTTGATCCTTTGGATTTACAAGAAAAGCTTTTCTTTCCACCATTTTCCTTTTAATTAATGTTCATCCATGATATGAGACAAACTTGGATATTCGTAACAATCTCCATTCTTTTTGTTATGGGCACTACAATCATGTTCTCCTCAATGGGATACATGATATTGCTACTTTGGATTTGTAAGAAAAGCTTTTCATTCCCTTATTCTCCTTATAATCAAAGTTCATTCGTGAAATGAGACAAACTTGGATACTAATAACAAACTCTATTCTTTTTGTTATGGGCACTAAATCATGTTCTCCTTGTTGGGGTAGATGAATTATTGCTTTGGATTAGCACTAAAAGCTTTTCCTTCCACCACTTTCCTTATAATTAAAGTTTATTCATGAAATGAGAGAAACTTGGACACTCATAATATTCTCCATTCTTATTTTTATTGGCACTACAATCATATTGTCCACATTAGGAGACATGATATTGATGCCTTGGATTTGCAAGAAAAGTTTTCTTTCCACCATTTTCCTTGTAATTAGTGTTCATTCGTGAAATAAGACAAAGATGAATACTAGCAATAATCTCCACTCTTTTTGTTATGGACACTACAATCATGTTCTCCTCATTGGGATAGATGATATTGATGCTTTGGATTCGTAAGAAAAGCTTTTCTTTTCACCATTTTTCTTATAATTAAAGTTTATCCGTGAAATGCGACAAACTTGGATACTCAAAATAAACTCCATTCTTTTTGTTATAGGTGCTACAATCATGTCTTCCTTATTGTAATACTCGATATTGATGCTTTGGATTTGAAAGAAAGCTTTTCTATCCTCCATTTTCCTTGTAATTAATGTTTATTCATGAAATGAGATAAACATCGATACTGTAATAATCTCCATTCTTTTGTTATAGGCACTACAACCATGTTCTCCTCAATGGGATACACGATATTGATGCTTTGGATTTGTAAGAAAATATTTACATTCCGTTAGTTTCCTTATAGTCAAAGTTTATCTGTGAAATGAGACAAACTTGGATACTCATAATATTCTCTATTCTTTTTTTATTAGCACTACAATTATGTTCTCCACATTGAGATACACGATATTGATGCTTCGAATTTGCAAGAAAAGCTTTTCTTTCACCCATTTTCCTTGTAATTAATGTTCATTTGTGAAATGAGACAAACATGGATACTTATAACAATCACCACACTTTTTGTTATGGGCACCACAATCATGTTCTCCTTATTGGGGTGGATGATATTGATACTCTGGATTCACAGGAAAAACTTTTCTTTTCACCATTTTCCTTAAAATCAAAGTTCATCCGAAAAATGAGGCAAACTTGGATACTCGTAATGAACTCTATTCTTTTTGTTATCGGCGCTACAATCATGTCTTCCTCATTGGGATCCACGATATTGATACTTCAGACTTGCAAGAAAACCTTTTCTCTCCATCATTTTTCTTACAATCAAAGTTTTTCTGTGAAATGCGACAAACTTGGATACTCATAATAAACCCAATTCTTTTGGTTCTGGGCACTACAATCATGTTCTCCACATTAGGGTACATGATATTGATGCTTTGATTTGCAAGAAAAGCTTTTCTTTCCAGCATTGTCCTTGTAATTAATGTTTATTCGTGAAATGAGATAGACATGGATACTCATAATAATCTCCACTCTTTTTGTTATAGGCACCACAATCACATTCTCCTTATTAGGGTGGACGATATTGATGCTTTAGATTCGCAACAAAACTTATCTTTCTACCATTTTCCTCATAATCAAAGTTCATTCGTGAAATGAGGCAAACTTGGATACTCACAATGAACTCCATTCTTTTTGTTATCGGCACTATAGTTGTGTCCTCCTCATTGGGATCCATGATATTGATGCTTCGAATTTGCAAGAAAACCTTTTCTCCCCACAATTTTCCTCATAATCAAAGTTCATCTGTGAAATGAGACAAACTTGGATACTCATAATAAACTCTATTCTTTTTGTTCTGGGCACTATAATCATTTCCTTCTCATTGGGATACACGATATTGATGCTTTTGATTTGCAAGAAAAGCTTTTCTTTCTGCCATTTTCCTAATCAAAGTTCATCCATGAAATGAGACAAACTTGGATACTTATAATATTCTCCATTCTTTTTTTTATTGGCACTACAATCTTGTTCTCCACATTAGGACACATAATATTGATGCTTCGGATTTGTAAGAAAAGCTTTTCTTTCCACCATTTTCCTTGTAATTAATGTCCATTCATGAAATGAGACAAACACGGATCCTCATAATAAACTCCATTCGGTTTGTTATGGGCAATACAATCATGTCCTCTTATTGGGATACAAGATATTGATGCTTTGGATCTGCAAGAAAAGCTTTCCTTTCCACCTTTTCCTTATAATCAAAGTTCATTCGTGAAATGAAGCAAACTTGGATATTCATAACAAACCACATTCTTTTTGTGGTGGGCACTATAGTTATGTCATCCTCATTGGGATATAGGATATGGATGCTTTAGATTTGCAAGAAAAGCTTTTCTTTCCATCATTTTCCTTATAATCAAATTTCATCTGTGAAATGAGGCAAACTTGGATACTCATAATGAACTCCATTCTTTTTGTTATCCACACTACAATCATGTCCCCCTCATTGGGATCCACGATATTAATGCTTCAGATTTGCAAGAAAGCCTTTTCTCTCAGCCATTTTCCTTATAATCAAAGTTCATCTGTGAAATAAGACAAACTTGGATACTCGTAATAAACTCCATTCTTTTTGTTCTAGGCACACAATCATGTCCTCCTTGTTGGGATACACGATATTAATGCTTCAGATTTGCAAGAAAAGCTTTTTTTTTTTGCCATTTTCCTTATAATCAAAGTTCATTCGTGAAATGAGACAAACTTGGATACTCATAATATTCTCCATTCTTTTTTTTATTGGCACTACAATCATGTTCTCCATATTGGGATACACGATATGATGCTTTGGATTTGCAAGAAAAGCCTTTTTTTCCACCATTTTCCATGTAATTAATGTTCTTTCATGGAATGAGACAAACATGGATGCTCATAATAAACTCTATTCTATTTGTTACAGGCACTACAATCATGTCCTTCTCATTGGGATACAAGATATTGATGCTTGGGATTTTTAATCAACACATTTTTTTCCACCATTTTCCGGATAATCACAGTTCATCTATGAAATAGGCAAACTTGGATACACGTAACAAACTCCGTCTTTTCTGTTATGGGCACTACAATCATGTCCTCCTTATTGGGATACATGATATTGGTCCTTTAAATTTGCAAGAAAAGCTTTTCTTACCACCATTTTCCTTTTAATTAATGTTCATCCATGATATAAGATAAACTTGGATATTCGTAGCAATCTCCATTCTTTTTGTTATGGGCACTACAATCATGTTCTCTTCAATGGGATACACGATAATGTTGCTTTGGATTTGTAAAAAAAGCATTTCTTTCTAGCATTTTCCTTATAATTAAAGTTCACCTGTGAAATAGACAAACTTTGATACTCGTAATAAACTCCGTTCTTTCTGTTATAGGCACTACAATCATGTCCTCCTCATTAGGATACATGATATTGGTCCTTTAGATTTGCAAGAAAAGCTTTTCTTTCCACCATTTTCCTTTTAATTAATGTTGATCCTTGATACAAGATAAACATGGATATTTGTAACAATCTCCATTTTTTATGTTATGGGCACTACAATTATGTTCTCCTCAATGGGATACACGATATTGCATCTTTGGATTTGTAAGAAAAGCTTTTCATTCCCCCATTCTCCTTATAATCAAAGTTCATATGTGAAATGAGACAAACATGGATACTCGTAATAATCTCCACTCTTTTTGTTATGGGCACTACAATCATGTTCTCCTTATTAGGGTGGAGATATTGATGCTCTGGATTCACAAGAAAAACTTTTCTTTCCACCATTTTCCTTATAATCAAAGTTCATTTATGAAATGAGGCAAACTTGGATACTCGTAATGAACTCCATTCTTTTTGTTATCGGCACTGCAATCATGTCCTCCTCATTGGGATCCACGATATTGATGCTTCTAATTTGCAAGAAAACTTCTCACCCTACCATTTTCCTGTAATTAAAGTTCATCTATGAAATAAGACAAACTTGGATACTCATAATAAACTCCATTCTTTTTGTTTTGGACACTATAATCAAGTCCTTCTCACTGGGATACATGATATTGATGCTTTGGATTTGCAAGAAAAGCTTTTTTTTTTGCCATTTTTCTTATAGTCAAAGTTCATTTGCCGAATGAGACAAACTTGGATACTCATAACATTCTCTATTATTTTTTTAATTGGCACTACAATCATGTTCTCCACATTGGGATGCATAATATTGATGCTTCAGATTTGCAAGAAAAGCTTTTCTTTCCACCATTTTCCTTGTAATTAATGTTCATTCGTGAAATAAGGCAAACATGGATACTCATAATAAACTCCATTCTGTTTTTAATGGCCACTACAATCTTATTCTCCTCACTGCGATAGATGATGTTGATGCATTGGATTCTCAACAAAATCTTTTCCTTCCACTATTTTCCTTCTAATCAAAGTTTATCCGTGAAATGAGACAAACTTGAATACTCGTAATAAACCCATTCCTTTTGTTGTGGGCATTACAATCTTGTCTTCTTATTGGGATACACGATATTGATGCTTCATAAATGTAAGAAAAGCTTTTCTTTTCACTGTTTTCCTTATAATCTGAGTTCTTATGTGAAATGAGACAAGCTTGGATGCTCATAAAATTCTCCATTATTTTTGTTATTTATACCACCATCATGTTTTCCGTATTGGGATACATGATATTAACACTTTGGATTTGCAAGAAAAGTTTTTCTTTTCACCATTTTCCTTGTAATTAATGTTCATTCGTGAAATAAGGCAAACATGGATACTCATAATAAACTCCATTCTGTTTGTTATGGGCACTATAATCATGTCCTCCTCATTGGGATAAAAGATATTGATGCTTTGGATTTGCAAGAAAAGCTTTGCTTTCCACCATTTTCCTTATAATCAAAGTTCATCCGTGAAATGAAACAAACTTGGATATTCGTAACAAACCCCATTCTTTTATGGTGGGCACTACAGTCATGTCCTCCTCATTAGGATACACGATATGGATGCTTTGGATTTGCAAGAAAAGCTTTTCTTTCCACTATTTTCTTATAATCAAATTTCATCCGTGAAATGAGGCAAACTTGGATACTCGTAATGGACTCCATTTTTTTTTGTTATCTGCGCTACAATCATGTCCTCCTCATTGGGATCAACGATATTGATGCTTCAGATTTGCAAGAAAGATTTTTCTCTCAACCATTTTCCTTATAATCAAAGTTCATCTGTGAAATGAGACAAACTTGGATTCTCATAATAAACTCTATTCTTTTTGTTTTGGGCACTACATTCATGTCCTCCTCATTGGGATATGCGATACTGATGCTTTGGATTTGCAAGAAATGCTTTACTTTTCTCCATTTTCCTTTTAATCAAAGTTCATCCGTGAAATGGGACAAACGTGGATATTCATAATATTCTCCATTTTTTTTATTGGCACTACAATCATGTTCCCCACTTTAGGATGCATGATATTGATGCTTTGGATTTGCAAAAAAAGCTTTTCTTTCCAACATTTTCCTTGTAGTTAATGTCCATTCATCAAATGAGACGAACATGGATACTCCTAATAAACTCTATTCTGTTTGTTATGGGCACTACAATCATGTCCTTCTCATTGGGATGCAAGATATTGATGCTTTTGATTTATAATAAACGCATTTCTTTTTAGCATTTTCCTTATAATAAAAGTTCATATGTGAAAATAACAAATTTGGATACTTATAATAAACTCTATTCTTTCTATTATGGACACTACAATGATGTCCTCCACATTGGGATACATGATATTGGTCTTCTAGATTTGCAAGAAAAGCTTTTCATTCCACCATTTTCCTTTTAATTAATGTTCATCTGTGATACGAGACAAACTTGGATATTCATAGCAATCTCTATTATTTTTATTATGGTCACTGCCATCATGTTCTCCTCAATGGGATACACGATATTGCTGTTTTGGATTTGTAAGAAAAGCTTTTCATTCCCCCATTCTCCTTATAATCAAAGTTTATCCGTGAAATAAGACAAACTGGGATACTCATAACAAACTCCATTTTTTTTGTTATGGGTACGACAATCATGTTCTCCTTATTAGGATAGATGAGATTATTGCTTTGGATTTAATAGAAAAGCTTTTCTTTCCACCATCTTCCTTATAATCAAAGTTCATTTGTGAAATGAAATAAACCTGGACACTTATAATATTCTCCATTCCTTTTGTTATGGGCACTACAATCATTTGGGATACACAATATTGATACTTTGGATTTGCGAGAAAAGCTTTTCTTTCCACCATTTTCCTTAGAATTAATGTTCATTCGTGAAATAAGACAAACATCGATACTTGCAATAATCTCTATTCTTTTTTTTACGGGCACTACAATCATGTTCTCCTCAATGGGTTACATGATATTAATGCTTTGGATTTGTAAGAAAAGCTTTTCATTCCACCAGTTTTTGTATAATCAAAGTTCATCCGTGAAATGAAACAAACTTGGGTACTCATAATATTCACCATTCTTTTCTTTATTGGCACCACAATCGTCTTCTCCTCATTCGGGTAGACGATATTGATGCTTTGGATTCACAAGAAAAGCTTTTCTTTCCATAATTTTCCTTATAATCAAAGTTCATCTGCGAAATATGACAAACTGGGATACTCGTAATAAACTCTATTCTTTTTGTTATGGGCACCACAATCATGTCCTCTTCATTAGGATACATGATATTGATGCTTTGGATTTGGAACAAAACCTTTTTTTCACCATTTTCCTTATAATCAAAGTTTTTCAGTGAAATGAGACAAACTTGGGTATCCGTGAAATGAAACAAACTTGGGTACTCATAATATTCTCCATTCTTTTCTTTATTGGCACCACAATCGTGTTCTCTTCACTCGGGTAAATGATATTGATGCTTTGGATTCGCAAGAAAAGGCTTTTATTTCCATAATTTTCCTTATAATCAAAGTTTATCCACAAAATATGACAAATTGGGATACTCGTAATAAACTCCATTCTTTTTGTTATGGGCACCATAATCATGTCCTCCTCATTGGGATACATGATATTGATGCTTTGGATTTATAATAAAAGCTTTTTTTCACCATTTTCCTTATAATCAAAGTTTTTCACTGAAATGAGACAAACTTGGGTATTCATAATAATCACCATTGTTTTTGTTATGGGCATGACAATCATGTCCTTCTCATTGGGATACACGATATTGATGCTTTGGATTTGCAAGAAAATCTTTTCTTTCCACCATTTTCCTTATAATCAAAGTCCATTTGCGAATTAAGACAAAGTTGGATACTCGTAATAAACTCCATTTCTTTTGTTATTGGCACTACAATCATTTTCTCCATATGGGGATACACATTATTGATGGTTTGGATTTGCAAGAAAAGCTTTTCTTTCTATGATTTTCCTTATAATTAATGTTTATCCGTGAAACGTGTCAAACTTGGATACTTATAGTAATCTCAATTCTCTTTGTTGTGGGCACTACAATCATGTTCTCTTCTTTGGGATACATGATATTGATGCTTTGGATTTGTAAGAAAAGCTTTTCTTTCCACCATCTTCCTTATAATCAAAGTTCATCTGTGAAATGAGACAAACATGGATTCCCATAATAGTCTCCATTCTTTTTGTTGCAGGCACTACAATTATGTTCTCCTTATTGGGGTAGATGATATTGATGCTTTGGATTCATAAGAAAAGCTTTTCTTTCCACCATTTTCTTTATAATCAAAGTTTATCCGTGAAACGTGATAAACTTGGATGCTCACAATAAACTATATTCTTTTTGTTATAGGCACTAAAATCTCATCATCCTCATTGTAATACACAATATTGATGCTTTGGATTTGTAAAAAATGCTTTTCATTCTACCATTTTCCTTATAATCAAAGTTTATCTGTGAAATGAGACAAACTGGGATATTCATAATAGTCTTCATTCTTTTTTTTAGCACTATAACCATGGTCTCCACATTGGGATACGCGATATTGATGCATTAGATTTGCAAGACAAGCTTTTCTTTCCACTATTTTCCTTGTAATTAATGTCCATTCCTGAAATGAGACAAATACGAATACTCGTAATAATCTCCACTTTTTTTATTATGGGCTCTACAATCATTTTCTCCTCATTGGGGTGAATCATATTGACGCTTTGGATTTGGAAGAAAAGCTTTTCTATCCACCATTTTCCATTAAAGTTCATCCGTGAAATGAGACAAACTCAGATACTCGTTATAAATTCCATTCTTTTTGTTATGGGCACAATAACCATGTCCCCCTCATTGCAATCCATGATATTAATGCTTTGGATTTGCAAGAAAAGCTTTTCCGTCCACCGTTTTCCCTATAATCAAAGTTTATCCATGAAATAAGGCAAACTTAGATACTTGCAATAAATGCTATTCTTTTTGTTAATAGGCACAACAATCATGATCTCCACATTGGGAGACACGTTATTGATGCTTTGGATTTGCAAGAAAAGCTTTTCTTTCCACCATTTTCCTTAAATTTAATGTTTATCCATGAAATGAGATAAACTTGGATATTTGTAATAATCTCCATTCGTTATCTTATGGGCACTACAATCCTATTCTCCTCATCCGGATACATGATATTGATGCTTTGGCTTTGCAGGAAAAGCCTTTTTTTCTACCATTTTCCTTATAATCAAAGTTTATCCGTGAAATGAGACAAACTTGGATACTCGTAATAATCTCAATTCTTTTTGCTATTGGCACGATAGTCATGTTCTCCACTTTGGCATACATGATATTGATGCTTTGGATTTGCAAGAGAAGCCTTTCTTTCCACCATTTTCCTTATAGCTAGTGTTCATCCATGAAATAAGACAACTTGGACACTCATAATATTCTCTATTCTTTTTGTTATTGCCACTACAATCATGTCCTCCTTATTGGGAGACACGATATTGATGCTTTGGTTTTGTAAGAAAAGCTTTTCTTTCCACCATTGTCTTTATAATCAAAGTTTATCCATGAACTGAGACAAACTTGCATACTATAATATTCTCGATTCTTTTTGTTATTGACACTAGAATCATGTCCTCCACATTGGGATACATGATATTGATGCTTTGAATTTGCAAGAAAAGCTTTTCTTTTTACCATTTTCCTTGTAATTAATGTTCATCCGTACAAAGAGACAAACTTGGATACTCGTAATAATCTCCATTCTTTTTACTACAATCATTTTCTCTGCATTCGGATACATGACATTGATGCTTTGGATTAGTAAGGAAAGCTTTTCTTTCCACCATTTTTCTTGTAATTAATGTTATTTGTGAAATAAGGCAAAAATGGATACTCATAATAATCTCCATTTTTTTTATTGTAGGCACTATAGTCATGTTTTTTTCATTGGGATACACAATGTTGATGTTTGGATTTGCAAGAAAAACTTTTCTTTCCACCATTTTCCTTGTAATTAATGTTTATTCATGAAATGAGACAAACATGGATACTCATAATAATCTCCATTCTTTTTCTTATGGGCACTACAATTGTGGTCACCTCATTGGGTTAGATGATGTTGATGGTTTGGATTCACAAGAAAAGCTTTTCTTTCCACCATTTTCCTTATAATTAATGTTTATCCATGAAATGATACAAACTTGGATACCCATAATAAAGTCCATTCTTTTTGTTATGGTCACTACAATTGTGTCCTCCTTATTGGGATACACAATATTGATGCTTTGCATTTACAAGAAAAGCTTTTCTTTCCACCATTTTCCTTATAATCAAAGTTCATCCGTGAAATAAGACAAAGTTGGATACTCATATTAAACTCCATTCTTTTTGTTATGGGCACTAGAATCATGCAATCCTCATTGGGATACACAATATTGACGCTTTGGATTTGCAAAAAAGGTTTTCTTTCCACCATTTTTCTTATAATCAAAGTTCACCCGTGAAATTGGATACTTACAATAATCTCGATTCTTTTTGTCAGTGGGCACTACAATATGTTCTCCACATTACGATACATGATATTGATGCTTTGGATTTGCAAGCAAAGCTTATCTTTCCACCATTTTCCTTATAATTAATGTTCATCCATGAAATAAGACAAACTTGGATATTCATGATAAACTCCATTCTTTTTGTTATGGGCATTACAACAAGTCCAGTTCATTGGGATACACGATATTGATGCTTAGGATTTACAAGAAAGCTTTTTTTTCCACCATTTTCCTTATAGTCAATGTTGATCCATGAAATGACACAAACTTGGATACTCATAATAAACTCCATTCTTTTTTATATGGGCACTACAATCATGTTCTCCTCATTGGGGTAGACAATATTGATGCTTTGGATTCGCAAGAAAAGCTTTTCTTTCCATTATTTTCCTTATAATCAAAGTTTATCTGTGAAATGAGGCAAACTTGGATACTCGTAACAAACTCCATTCTTTTTGTTATGGGCATTACATTCACGTGCTCTTCATTGGGATACATGATATTGATGTTTTGGATTCGCAAGAGAAGCTTCTCTTTTCACCATTTTCCTTATAATAAAAGTTCATCTGTAGAATGAGGGAAACTTGGATACTTGTAATAAACACCATTCTTTTTCTTATTGGCACTACAATGAAGTCCTCCTCATTGGGATACACAATGTTGATGCTTTGGATTTGCAAGAAACGCTTTTCATTCCATCATTTTCCTTCTAATCAAAGTTCATCTATGAACTGAGACAAACTTGGATACTCGCATTGAACTCCATTCTTTTTGTTATGGGCACTACAATCATGTCATCCTCACATATTGATGCTTTGGATTTGTAAGAAAAGGTTTTCTTTCCACCATTTTCGTTATAATCAAAGTTCTTCTGTGAAATGACACAAACTTGAATACTCATAATAATCTTGATTTTTTTTATCAATGGGCACTACAGTGATGTTCTCCACATTGGGATACATGATTTTGATGCTCTGGATTCGCAAGAAAGCTTTTCTTTCCACCATTTTCCTTGTAATTAATGTTCATTGATGAAATGGGATAAACATGGATACTCATAATAATCTCCATTCTTTTTGTTATGGGCACTACAATCATGTTCTCCTCGTTGGGATAGACAATGTTGATGCTTTGGATTCGCAAGAAAAGCTTTTCTTTCCACCATTTTCCTTATAATCAAAGTTTATCCGTAAAATGAGACAAACTTGGATACTCATAATAAACTCTATTCTTTTTGTTATGGCCGTTACAATCATGTCCTCCTCATTGGGATACATATATTAATGCTTTGGATTTGCAAGAAAAGCTTTTCTTTCCACCATTTTCCTTCTAATCAAAGTTTATCTCTGAAATAAGGCAAACTTGAATACTCATAATAAACTCCATTCTTATTGTTGTGGGCATTACAATCTTGCCCTCCTTATTGAGATACATGATATTGATGCTTCAAAATTGTAGAAAAAGCTTTTCTTGCCACCATTTTCCTCATAATCAAAGTTATCTATGAAATGAGACAAGCATGAATACTCATAAAATTCTGCATTCCTTTTGTTATTTGCACTACAATCATGTTTTTCACATTGGGATACACGATATTGACGCTTTGGATTTGCAAGAAAAGCTTTTCTTTCCACCATTTTCCATGTTATTAATGTTCATTCTTGAAATGAGTTAAACATGGATACTCGTAATAATCTTCATTCTTTTTATAATGGGCACTACAATCATGTTCTCTTCATTAGGATACACAATGTTGATGCTTTGGATTTGCAAGAAAAGCTTTTTTTTTCACTATTTTCCCTATAATTAAGTTGATTCGTGAAATGAGACAAACATGGATACTCATAATAAACTCCATTCTTTTTGTTGTGGGCACTACAATCATGTCCTCGTTATTGGGATACACGATATTGTCACTTTAGATTTGTAAGAAAAGCTCATCTTTCTACCATTTTCCTTACAATCAAATTTCATCTGTGAAATGAGACAAGCATGGATACTTTTAAAATTATTTAATCTTTTTGTTATTTGCACAACAATCATGTTCGACGCTTTGGATTTGCAAGAAAAGCTTTCTTTCCACCATTTTCCATGTAATTAGTGTTTATTCCTGAAATGAGTTAAACATGGACACTCACAATAATTTTCATTTTTTTTGTTATAGGCACTACAATCATGTTCTCCTCATTGGGGTAGATGATATTAATGCTTTGGATTCGCAAGAAAAGCTTTTCTTTCCACCATTTTCCTTACAATCAAAGTTCATCCGTAGAATGTGGCGAACTTGGATACTTGGAATAAACTCCATTCTTTTTGCTATTGGCACTACAATCATGTCCTCCTTATTGGGATACATGATATTGATGCTTTGGATTTGCAAGAAAAGGTTTTCTTTCCACCAATTTCCTTATAATCAAAGTTCATTCATGAATTTAGTCAAACATGGATTCTCATAATAATCTCCAATCTTTTTGTAATTGGGAACTACAATCATGTTCTCCACATTAGGATAAATGATATTGATGCTTTGGACTTGCAAGAAAAACTTTTCATTCCACCATTTTCCTTATAATCAAAGTTCATCCGTGAAATGAGACAAACTTGGATACTTATAATAACTCTATTCTTTCTGTTATGGGCACAACAATCATGCCTCCTCATTGGGATACACGATATGACGCTTTGGATTTGCAAGAAAAGCTTTTCTTTCCACCATTTTCCTTATAATCAAATTAATCCATGGAATGAGACAGAGTTGGATACTAGTAATAATCTCGATTCATTTTGTTAATGGGCACTACAATCTTGTTGTCCACATTTGGATACACAATAGTGACGTATTGGATTCAAAAGAAAAGCTTTTCCTTCCACCATTTTCCTTATAATTAAAGTTTATCCATGAAATGAGATAAACTTGGATACTGGTAATAAACTTTATTCTTTTTGTTATGGGCATTACAATCATGTCCTCCTCATTGGAATAGATGATATTGATGCTTTGGATTTACAAGAAAAGCTTTTCTTCCCACCATTTTCCTTATAATCAAAGTTTAACCATGAACTGAGACAAACTTGAATACTCATAATAAACTCTATCCTTTCTATTATGGGCTGTCGTAACGTACCCCAGGGTGGATCCTCGTGGATCTAAAAGTGTGCATGACTTAAAATATTTTCTCGACTTGGAAGTGTCTTCTTGATTGAGACTATTCTTCGGTGTTGTGATGAAATGAGAAAGTATAGATTCTCGACTTATGACACAGTGAGAGGGACCATAAGACGAATCACTCATCTTATTGGTCTCGTATGACCATCACGAAATGGCCAACGCTTCGAGTCACCACCGATCATTTCGGGCTAGGCATGATCGTATGCCTATTGAAACCTATGTTCTGAGTTACGAAACTCAAAACACCGATCTCGTGGTCTACGTAATGCAAAGATTCGCCATTTGGATTCGGGAGTTGGTTACACGCGATGAGGTACGAACCTCTTCGCGATGCCCGAAATCGGTACCTTACTAGCTATGTCTTATCTCGATTTTGATTCTTTCGATCTTAACTTGTCATTATTTTGATATAACCCTCTTCGAATGCATGAATCTTATAAAACTAATCTAGGTTTTGATGAAAAAGATTTAATCTCATATACGCCTCGGAGAGATGGGGAATATAGAGATTTTTAATAAAAATGACCTCTGGATTTTACTTTGAAAATGGAATGTTCCACTT
>JAQSVH010210228.1:0-14990 GCA_029448705.1 Adansonia digitata
CAAGTAAAATTATGAATTTTCTCATATCTTTTGTCCCTGGATACCTTGGACTACATCATTTGATGCCACATCTTTGTGTTTACCTTTAATATGATCCCTAGGCCTTCTTGACATCCTCAAAATACTTTTTCGCCGAGCGACAGCATCGCCTCCTCTTATGTCCATGCTCCATATTGCTAAAAATTAGTCTGGACAAAATAAGGTGTCTACAGTTTTATACTAGTCCTAAACTTTATAAAATTACAAAATGGCCCCAAAATGATATAAAATACATGAAATACATTCAAATATGTTAAACTAAGGACAAAAACATTTCTACAACTATGCACAAGCGATCAATCAAGTATTGATGACCATAGAAAATTTTTTATAATTTTTGCAATGTAGTCCATAATATTTCTATATTTAAACAATAGGCTAAATAAAATTATAACATCATAAAATCAACCACTACATGATTATGCCAGCATAATATTTCAAAAAAATAATTGTTTTCATCACATATTTTTATGAATATTAAAATACATACATGTTGCAATTTTTACCAAGCATAAACAAGCATAAAAGCATAAAAATAATGAATAAATCCGAATAAAATAGCATGAAATATTAAGAAAAATTATGTAAACACATGTAAATGAAAATAACAATATATATCAGCAAACACAAATAATTTCAAAGAAATTATTTTTCATAAAACTTAACTAAAACAATAAAATCAAAAGTTTTAGTTGTAGCCATCTTACTTGGCCTTTCAACATGAACAAAAATTCTTGAGCACAAGTATTCATTTGGTTCATTTCAAACAAGGAATAAACAAAAATTTAGAAATTTACAAGAATTTTACCTTAAAATGCTTGAAAATCTATGTATTTTAAGGTTTTCTCCTTGTTTTTTATTCTTAAAGCCTAACGACCACCAAATGAAAATTTTCTTCCCTTTTTATAGAAGAGAAAAGTCGGCCAAGTGGTGGAGGATAAGCATTGGCTGAAGTCTTCCTACAGTTTTCTAGGAATTTCTTTTCTTTTTCTTTTTCTTTTTTTTCTTAATATTTATTATATATTATTATTATTTTAATTTGATTTTGTTTAAATCGACTTAGTTTAAATTAATTATGTTTGTCTTTTAGTGAATTATGTCATGCATGGCGTCATCAAAGTCTAGATAATTTTGGAATATATTTGTACAATTTATAAAATTATACCATAAAAATTAATTAAAAGGACTAAATTGTAAAAAATTAAAAAATAAATTTACAATAAAATTTCATATGATCAATTTAATTTAATCTAATAATAAAAATAACTTTTATGCAAAATAGAAGAAACATTAAAAATAGCAAAATCGTAAAATTTTTCGACAAAAAAACCTTAAAAAGGAAAAAATTATTGCATATAAAAAATGCAAAGTTCATAAAATAAATTGAATTTTAAAAACTAATTTAATGTGAATTAAACAGCAATATTTGAAGAATTTTAAAAATTATAAACTCCTTATCTCCTTAAAATAAAATTTTAAGAATTTTAAAAATTTACAAAGTAGAAAAATCCTTATCTCCTTAAAATAAAATTTCTAAAACTTATAAAATTAATTAAAATTTTCAAAATTGATTTAATATAAATTAAATAATAATATTTGAAGAATTTTATAAATTATAAACCGATAAAAATCTTCCAAAAAAATATATAGAATAAAAAACTTCGTATTTTAAAAATAAAAAAATTATAGAATTTATAACGAATAAATGAAATTTGGAAAAGTAATTTAATGGTGATTAAATGTGAATATTTAAAGAATTTTGAAATTCAAAACTTGGGAAAAGTCCACCAAAAAGTCTTATTAATAAAGAAAATTCTTATTTTATAACTGAAAAATTTTCAAAGAATTCTTTGAAACTTATATAAAATGAATTAAATAAACTATATTATTCAAAATATTAATTTACAAAATAGTGAAGATGAAAAGCTAAATTTTAAAATAATTTCTTTAGGAAAAATTTCACAAGCATTATACTCATAGTATTGCAAAAAATTCAAAATCAGTTGCCAAACTGAATGACCTAACACCTTGTGATATAAAATGTCAATATAAATTTTTCCTTGAATATTTTTATTTTTGGAGTAAGTATCGGCATAAATACTACACTGGTATTAGTGAAAATATACAATAGTCGATTTCCAAAAATTTATGAAAAATTCTCAAAAAAAATCTAAAAATGGAAAATTTATTCGTGATATCATCTGCAGTGATAGATTTTCAAAATTTGAGAAGAAACAATTAAAAAATAATTTTTCTTTTAAATGTACATTGTGTATATGCAAAATTATAGATAAAACTATGACTTTTTGTGTCACCTGAACTTACGGGTCTTGAAAATGTGTTGTTCATCTACAAAAGATTTTTCCCAATAAGGGTGGCCGTTAAGTTTTCAATTTCAAATATTCACAATTATTGGAAAAAAAACCTAGATGAGATTAGATGTCCACACAAACTAGCAGGTATCTTGACAAACATGAGATGAATCAAAAATGACATTCATGTAAATGGGCATGGATAATGTGTTTAGACATGGAAAGATGACACTTTGACATGATATTAGTAACAAAAATGCAAAAAAGTGACAATATAGTGCATGGACATATCAGTTTCATGAATGACAACAAGAGTTAGACCATGGAAATGTTGTGAACATGCTTAACAAGAAATAGTTTGTTGGAATTTTTAAAACAACATTAAAACATGTTTTTAAGGCAAGCCAAACACATAACATGGTGAAGCATGGCATGGGAGTCAATATAGCATCGAAAATCCTAGGTCTATCACAAATAAGGCCACAAAATAGGAGTCGTAGTAATAGGGCCATGGTCATGTGGATGTAGGTCTCTAAAATGATGAGAAAGATAATGAAAAAAGAAAACAAGATAATGAAAGGATGAAAGTTATACCAAATAGCTTTAGACTTTACATTATCCTTTGTGGAAAAAACTTACTGACTTTAGGCTCACTTGTTCCTTTTCTTTGCTATTGATTGGAAAAAAAAAAGGATGGCCAAAATGAGCTTGAGAGATTTGTTAAAAATGGAGGCAAGGTTTTAGATGAAGAAAAGGTAAAAGAGAGTTTTTAAAAAAGGTTTTTAGTGGTGGCTTTGAGGAAGTATAGGAATAAGTGGTTTTTTAGGAAGAAAATGGCTAAGAAGGGTTTTTTTTAAAGTCTTTTAATCTGTTAGAATATGTTTTTGATGTCTCCATCTTCAGATAAGAATGTTGGCCATATATGAACAAGTGAATAGCAAAGAGCACATGTAAAAAGTAGAGGCATTTTAGGGTTTTGCTGCATGTACCTCATGCATGGACAAGGTACTATGCTCAGATGCCCATTAAGCTCATTGCCTAGCTGAGCAAAAATAGTGGATTAAGGCCACTTTTGGCAGTTAAGCAATGAGAAAGTCCAAGGTTGCTTTCTAACAAATTAAATTAAGTGTGAAAACGTCATTTGTCATGGCTCTTTGGGCCTCAAAATTTTGTTAAAACTTAATCATGAGTCCAATGTTAAGGCCTACTATAAATTTGGATGATATTTGGTGCCAAAAACATGGCCCAATTCGTGTTTCAATGTCATTTTGTAAAGGGTGAAAATGGTAAAAACTGGGCATTTTAGGCTTTGAGTATTGATACTATATGTATTCATTCGATACTTAGAACAAATTTTTGCTCTAGGTATTAATACAATAAAGGTAGTATCGAAAGCTGGAAGCCAATATCAATACCAACACTTTTTGTGTCAATACTGACTAGCCAAAATGCATTTTTGAGCTACTATTAAGCTTGCTATCGTATAAAAGGTCTACATGTCGATACAGAAGCACTTGTATTGATACACAACCCTTTTTGTGTCGATACGACAAGTAAAATTTTGAATTTTTGGTGACGTGAAAGCCTAGTATCATTACCTAGTGGCCATGTATCAATACAATCATGCAAAAATGTGAATTTTTCATACCTTTTGCCCTTCGAATACCTTACCTTGGTTAGAAGTAATAGATGACTGACCTGTACTTGTTCATTTAACCTTGGTGACACACTTGAATAGTGACCTTTGATGCCTCATTTTTACATTTTTTTACTATGAACCCTAACATTTTAGATCTTTTCCAAAAAAAAAAAATTCTCCTAGCGCCATGTCACCTAATAGTGCTCGGTGACACAGACCTTACAATGGTCCCTATTTTTATTTTTTTTAATTCTATTACCTTTTGATTATGTCTTGTGATGCCAAAAATTGGCATGAACAAAATAAAGTGCCTACAACATGCATTAAGCATGTTTTGACACCTAGTTTATTAGGTGTCCATGTTATAAGCATGAAATGCCACCTATTTCATGTGGCAAATAATGAAGGCTGGGTTATGCCTTTAGTGGCAAAGAAATTATATGCATGAGCCAAGGTTATTTTGCTTTAAATAGATTAATATTAAATTAAAAATTGATTTAAAAATAATTAAATTAAATAAAACTCTCAAAATAATATTATATTAGGTAAATTAAGATCCATATGATAAATTAATCCACTAAATTCAATTGCATAAGCTTTGGATCAATTTCCCAAGCTTATGTAACCAAATAATGAATAAAGCCTTAAACTGGAAAAAATATAATAAAATTCTAATTAAATATAAATTAAAAAAATAAAATCATACATAAAAAGTATAATTTACATGTCAAATTAACCAAATGAATTTGATTTACTAAGCTTTGGATTGATTTTCCAAGCTTAAAAGTAAGTAAAATTTGAAATTAGAAAAAATCATTTATAAAAATCCTAATTAAAAATTTCAAACATAAAAATATTTAATTAAGACCTTAGGCATATGTACATGAAAAATAATTGATGAATTTATGTGCAAGAAATCCTAAGTGTGAAATTCTAAAAAGAATTTTATGAATAAATTAAAAAATTTTGGGTGCAAAAGCAATTGAACAATTCCGAACTCATAAAAATTTTATAAAAAAATGTTTTCAAAAGAAAAATCCACATCTAAAAAAAAAACATTCAATGATGAATTTGGACCTTAAAATAATGAATTTCAAAATGTTAAATATGAAGGTACAAAACTTGGAGAATCCCCAACTCAAAAAAAATTATGAAGAATGCCTTACAGAACTAGGAATTTTGTATCTATTAAAAAATCCAATTGAACCCAAATTTAGAAAAAAAAAAAACAATTGAGTTCAATGTATTTATCAAATATCTTTTGATAAAAGAAATCAAAATTCAAAAATCAAGAAAAATTTACCAACAAATTTCTCTACAGGAAACTTACGATATCGTAAAAATTTCAGATAAATAATAATTTTGACAATTTGAAACCTCCTGGTATAAAGTGTCAATACAGACTTTTCTCAAACATTTTGGATTTTTTAGAATTAATAACAGCATAAATACTATATAGTTATAGGTAAAAACATATAAGGTTCAACTTACAAAATTTCATGAAAAATTTCAAAAATTTTCTAAAATGAGAAATATAACCATGGTATCATATCTAAAAATAAATTCCAAGATTCCATAAAAATAAATTTAAAAGCTAATTTTCTTTTTCCAATGTTTTTTCTTATCTAGGATTTATTTTCTGCTGACCTCGAAATGATATCCTTTTAGTCGCCTACTCGAACAGCCATCTAGAGATTGCCAAATAGGTCTTCAAATGACCAAGTCCACTTGGAAGAGGCTGACCCTGGGCAGCCACTTGATATTTCTAATTATCAGGGAAAGGGCCCAAATAAAAATATGTGTCTACAGTCCCAATATGAGAAAAGTTTTAAAAAAAATTCTCATTCTGAGCCCTACATATCGGATTCTTCTTTGGCACGTTGCTACAAAAAGGGAATTTTGGGATTTGCTATATAGCTTTCCTATTCTACACATTCTCATTTGCTCATTCTCCAAAAACCTAAAGAAAAATTCTAGCAAAGAAAGAGTAAGGAAAAATTTTAGAACAAAGAAGAATCAAAGGGGAAAATTAAACTACAAGTTTTACAATTTAATCCCTTTTTGTTTTAATTTACTTTCAGGCATGAAAGAGTCATATAAGTGACCCTTTTTATGTTTGGCCATGACCTCTCTAGGGTTTCATGCATTTTGCCTTATTTGGCCATAAGTTTGATCTTGATGTTTGTCCATGACCTCTCTAAGGTTTTATTTTTGACCATGAGTTTGATCTTGATTGATACATGTCTAGATTTGTTTAAGTGATCAAAATTACTCCCTTACACTATTTGATTTTCGACCATGATCTATTCCCCTATACTAATATGTTTTGCTTCATCATTTGTTTGATTTTAATATGTTTCATGCCATATTTAAGTTTATCTTGTATATTCTTGATCATCCATGTCATTTTGAATTTTTAATTAGGATAGTTTGATGAAATGCCTCTATATGCCTTTAGACTATATTTTAATGGTTTGGTGCTAGCTTGATATGTTGAAATAATAAATATTTAGTGATATAGATGTTTTTTTGAGTGCCAAAAATATAATTTTTTAAAACCCCCAAGATAAGCTACTGTCAATCTAAATAATTGACTAATTATAGCTTATGTTTTCGACAATTTGATGTCATAATTATGGTTAGCCTACATAATGGATTAACAATAGCTTATTTCCATCAAGATAGTGGCCATTGTAAATGTTCTAATGTTTTTTTTTTTTTGGATTGCTTGAAATTAAGTAAAATTTTTAAGTTTTATTTTATTTTTAAAATTTTAAGTAAAATTTAATAATTATATTATAATTTTAAGTTTGAGATCATGCGACAATTTTATGGTTTTTGTTAAAATATATATGAATAATTTTTTGAATTATTTTAAATTAAAATTGTTATAAAGATATTTAACGAATAACAATAAAAATTAACATTATTATATTAATTAATTTCTTTTTTTTTCTTATTACCAGCTTATATTTTTTAAATTCAATTGATAAATATGAAAGATAAATCAACTATTATTATTTTTAATTCATATTTTAAAAATTGATAAAAAAGTAAAAAAAATATTTTTTAATATATAAGAATTGAAAAGTATGTAATTTTTTTACAATATATATTTTTATTTTATGAAAATAATAAATTGTAAATTATTAAAACAACAACAATATAAAAACAAATGCTACAACAAATTTCCTTGATTTTTTATATTTTATTTCTAAAAAATTTTTTCCTTTCAATTTCTTATTAATTATAAAATTTTAAACAACAGTAACTTTGTAATTTCATTTTTTTCCTAATTTTTTACTTTTATCTTATACTTTTTCTTTATCTTTTTTCTCCTTTTTTTACTCTTGTCTTTCCTTCTCCCTTTTAGTCGGTTGCCTGCATTGTTGTTAGCCCATCAAGGCAGCCAATAGCTCTGCTCATTCTAGATTACAATCTTAAAAGATTATTTAATTTTCATTTAAAAAAGTAAAAAATTATTATCATCAAACTAAAATGATATATAAAGTTAATTATGATCAAAACTATCATTAATTTGAATGTTTGAAGTTAAAAACTTGTTTTCTTTCAAAATTATAATTTTATTATATTTATATAAGCTTTTTTTTTCAAAATAATATTAATCATACAATAGTAAAAAAACAAATTGCATTCTTTCTTTTACTTTTTTTTAATGTTTTATATTTGGTTTCTATTTTAATTGTTTTCTACCTAATCATATATATAATATAAGATTAAAGGATGTATGCTTACTGGATAAGTTTTTGCTAACATTAACCCTTACTTAGACACTTTTTGCTAATGTCATGTAACATAAGCATAAATTAGTTATATCTTACGAACTTATGAAATCTGAAACTTTAATTTTTCTTTTAGAAAAATACTTATCCAAAATTTTTAGTTTTTATACTTAACAAATCTTATCTATTGACTTTTATAAAAATATATATATTTTATTCTCACTTAATCTTATAATATATCGCATTTTAAATTAAATAAATTTTTTTGTTAAAATCTAACTTTTAAAGGAATTACCAAAATATTTATTTGTAAATTAAAAAAATGAAATCCGTTAAGATTTATATTTCAAATTTTCAGTCAAGATTTTAATTTGAAAATTACAATAATTAAATAAAAATATTTTATTTTTATATCTTCTAAAAAGTTAATATAAATTTTAGAATTCAAATAATATTATAAATACAATCTATATCCTTCCATAATTAAAAATGTTTAAATTCAAAATCATATAAATTATATTACAAGACACATGGTTATCAACTAAAATATGTTGATTTTAATGTTTACGTTGATAATTTCTTTTCATAACATGTAGGATAATTCATAAATTTGTTTTTATTTTGAACTTAAAAAATAAAGCTAAATCTATATATATATATATATGAAATTGGAAATAGACATCCAAGTATTACATTAATGCATGTTTTGAAATTTAAATTAAAACATTTAAATTTAAATGTTCATAAAATTGGTGTCAAGGTAAATGGCCCTCATTCACATCTGTATGTATTTCTTAGTGTTTTTTTTATATATATATACTACATGAGGCTACCCTTTTCAGTGGCATGTTAACAAAATGTTGTGTGCTTTTGTTGCATGGTTTATAGTTGAATCTTTTTTTTTTTTTATGGAAAATGGATGAGGTTCATTGATAAATTAAGAAGTACACTCTGAAAGAACATGACTAGTAAAGTTTGGATGATCCTTAACCTAGATTGTGTCCTTCACAAGATGAAGACCATATTTAGTTAAAACATGAGCACTTATGTTCTAATCTTCGTTTATATGCTTGGCAAGGTAGTTCTGGAATGTAATTTTCCTTCAGCTTCATTAGCAGTCCATTTGGTTTGCTAGAATAGAATAGAGAAGGAATGTAATAGCTATTATGTAAGAATAAAATAAAGAAGTAATAGGTATTACATAGTATGGTTGGTTGAATTGAATAGATAAGTGATAGTACTACATTATTTGGCTAGATAAAATGATGTTAAAAAATATATAAGGAATAAGTGCAAAATAATTGTTTCCTTTCAATTAAATAAATAATATTTTATTTTTATCTTTATTAAATATTTATATAAATTTTAATTAATTATGTTTAATAATAAATTATAAAAATATCTTAATAAAAATTAATATCTATAAATATTTTAATAAATTAAATTTTAAAATGTTATTTAGAATAATATTTGAAATAATATTATTTAATATATAAATATATCTTGTATAAATTATTTAATTATAAATTATATAAATATAAAATATTTATATAATAAATAAAAATTGTTTATGATAATCATAATCTTAAAGAATATTTATATATTATATTTATATATTAAGCTCATTTATATTTAAGATTGTTATTTAGAGTAATATTAAAATAATATTCTTAAATATATAAATATATTTATATAAAATACTTAAATATAAAATAATAATAAATATAAAATTATAATGTCTGTTTTGATGTATACAAACCAAAGTTCCTTCACTTTAACTCCTCCTCCTCCTCCTCTTATTCTTTTTTTTCTTTTTCTCTTTCTCCCTTTTTTCCTTCCACCACACAAACCAAAAACCCAGTTCTTGGCCATTTTTTGCCAAACACTCATTTTGATCCACTCTTTCTTATTTTATCCTTTTCTCTTAAAAATACCTTAAAAAACCTAGATCTAGCAGTAAAAATCTTTCCTTTCACCATTGTCTACCTCTCCATAGGCCTTTTTTTGTATTATTTACCTAATATAAGAAGTCTTGGGGCATCAAATAATCAAATTATAAAAATTTATAAAATATCTTATAAATATGGCAGTGAAAACATAACAATAATTATAATCCAAGACTCTATAAATAAGATCATCTTGCAAGCTCTTAATTAATCTTTTTAGATGAAAAAACCTAAAGAACTATTCAAGATTCAAATATACCTTAATCTTGAGAAGTCTTCAATGATTTCATGACCCAATTACATAAAAACACCAAGTTGGGTTGTTGCAAACCAAAGCTATCCAAGCATCTAGCCTCTAATGGTTACCTACACTGGTGACTCCAAAAACCTTCAATAAGGAATTGGGAGCCATGTTAGCAGCTTAGAATTTCAATAATCCCTCACACTTAGAAGACCTTGATTCAAGAAAGAAAACATGATGAAGAAAACATTTTTTTCCAAAAATACCAAGATTGCATCAACTCCCTTAAGGATTCTAAGGAAACTGCAATCTAGGTTTTCAAAGGTCTCTTAGCTAAATTTCAAAGTATCCATTAAGCTATAAGGGATGGCAAACAATGGTTTATATAGCCTAGGGTTTAAAATTTTAATTTTTGGAAAATTACAATTTTGCTCTTAGCTTATTTGAACTTCTTCAAATTAGGCCTAAGTAACCATTACTTATATTAGACATATAAACCCAATCTTAATTTAATTTCTACTAGTCACCCTTATCTATGTGACCCATTAGGTCCCCATCATATTGGAATAAATACAAAATAGCCCAATTAAGAATATTTTATATTTATAAGCCAAGATTGGCATCTAATAATGCATCATGGCTACCCAGCATGTGGGGAACGTCAATATCATTTTGATAAGCCCTTTAGTGTTTAACATCTTAGTATAATAAATATCCTTTCATCATATGTCCTAAAATTAGCAAGATTATGGTTTATTGTCTACTTTTATCCCATTTTTTATTAGTATGCAACCTCTATGTGTTAACTCCATAATCAATATAGCCTTCGCTAAAGACTTTAAGTTAACCCAAGCTAGGTACATGTGAGATATGTCCCTCATATCACTTGGGTGATAAATTTTCTTTGGACCACTTATCCACCTACCATATGATTTATGCCATACCCAAAATTGCCTTACCATAAGCATCCATCTATTGTAGACCCATTCATGATGGAAACAAAGCATGACTCTCCTCATACCAGATAACTTGTTGTCATAAGTCTAAAGATCACTTGCACTACTGACACATGAGAGTATATCCATAGATATTCAAGTGAAACACAAAATAGAAATCCCATAGCCGGTCATGGTTAGTGAACTTGTTACTATAACTGGCACCCATATGATGTCCCCAAGTATCTCTATACATCAACTTATGAGATCAATTGCATGTGTACTATGCATGGAAGCTTGCATATGCCAGTTTTTATGCATTGCCAATGCCCTGTCTTGATAATACATTGACTAAGAATGTTTTAGAAATATGTCTTTAATGTCTAAAGATCTCATAATTGTAACTTTTTACAATTCCTCTTCAAAGTCAATGTGTTTTATGCGCTTTATCTACATAAGATATTTACAACAATTATGCAATTAAATCTTATGGATAAAGAAATACCTTTATACCATTAAATAAATAAAATATTTGATTACATGAAATCACCAAATGCTAATGCCTTACAAGCCACAACATTGGCTTGTAGGGCTTATATTAACACTTGATCCCTAAATTTAAAGTATTAAAACTCTTTAAAAATGGCTTTATCAAAAAACCCACGAAAGAAATTTTCTCGTTGATTTTTCTAATTTTTTTTTGTTTATCTTGGTGTGTGGTTATCTAACAGTTATCGAAAAAATATGTTAGTGGTTGAAATTTAAGAAATTATCAATAGTTATTCTAGTCTTATTGTTGGCTGAGGCTATTGCAGGTTACCACTGAATAGCAATTTTAAAAGTGTGCCATCGAATAGCTATTTGGTGGATTTATTAAATAAAGTACGAATAGGTATTCCACGAAATAGCTATTCTTTGAACACATGAATCGAATCTAGGGATGGAATAGGGGCATAATTGGCTGGCTGTTATAGCCCCAAACATGCTATAATTATTGAACCAATTAGATGTTAAGTATATTGAGTCCAACTCTCATATTAAGTAAATTTGGATAGCCCAATATAAATAGGAACCTTGTCCTTTAGGAAGTATACATTTGTTAAGAAAGCCTATCACTAAGGAAATGTTATATTAGGATTCTTTAGGTAGTAAGTGATAATGTTTGTGAAAAAGGTTTATAGCCTTTATTATACAAAAGTTATAGGTTGCAATATTTTTATTAGTGGAGTATTTTTATCTTTCATAGGGTCATGAATGTAAGCTAAAGCTGCTAAAGCATGTTTTATTTTGTGTTGTTTTATTCCATTTCTTCTTGTGTGCTTATTGTGAGTTGTCATGCTATTCCTAACAATCGGTATCAATGCTTTTGGTTCAAAGAATGACTACATCATAGTATGGCTGGTGCGATAAAATTTAAAGTCTCACTCTTTAACAAGAAAAGTAATTTCAATTTGTGGTAGAAGTCCTTATAGAGGAAACTGAGTGGAAGTCCTTGTAAAGGAAAGTTGCAATAACAATCAAGTTAACTTTTACTCCTACAATCAAATACAATGTGATAATTAAGAAAATAACTATTGGGATATGGAAAAAGTTAGAGGTGATTTGTGCATTAACGTCACTAATCAATTACTCATACTTGAAGTTAGACCTATACACATTTGAGAATGGAAGAATAAAGTAATAAACATGATCATATTAATGAATTTAACTAGCTATTTTATGAATTGTTAAATATAGGAAAAAAGTTAAGTGATGAAGAGTACGTAATTATTTTATTAGCTTCATTGCTATAATTTTATTGATTATGGATAAGCTTGTTATTACTTGGCAAAAGTACCATGAGGTTAGATGATGTTACCATTGTCTTACAAGAAGATCAAAAGATGCATATAGGGGACTTCTCTAATGAAAGCAAAACCGTACTAACTATAGAGAGATATTAAAGAGGAAAGAACACTACTTATGGTAGAAGTGTACAACTACAAAAGTCTAGAGGGAGAAACTATAGAGATGTGAAGTGCTACTACTAAGTAAAAAAAGGGCACATTTAGTCTCAATGTCCACAGATATGAGAGACTTGAATATTCTAGAGCTGGTAAATGGAAATATGAAGGTTGACACTAATGTAGTTAAAATCGATGATTATGTTGATTTGCTTTATGTAAAAGGTAATGATTTTGTTAAGAGTCATTCTAAATAGTGTTAGATTTTGTCTCCATGTGCATGTGTGTAAGGATCAATCCATGTTTACCTCTTTACAAAAAGAAAGATTTTGGCTACATCAAATGTAAAGAAGAAAAAAAAAATTGAGCAAAAGGCACAAGAAGAGTTTGCCTAAAGCTCTACAATGGTAAAGTTTAAGATTTCGCAATGTAAGGTATATGCCTTTTACTAATGTGGATAATATTTCATTATGTGAGATGACAGTGCGAGCATATGGGAATTTAGGAAGACATGCAAAGTGATAAAAAATCTCTTGATTCTATAAGGCAGAAAATGTAAGAATAACATTTCTTACATGGAAGGCCACTCCATGGAAGAAATGCTTGAGGAGAAAAAAAAATTGAGAAGAAAATTTAATTTCATATAAGATTGAGGTAATTAGGGACTTTGCCTAAGGGAGTACTTGTTCAGTATATTGAGTTGACACCTAACATTGTTTAGGCCTCTTAATCAGCCTTTATCAGTTTTAATTGGTTTTAGATTTGTGCTAACCCAAGCCCCTCGAATGAAAAAGGTGGGTTGATTATTAGAGAAATTAAAGTCGACAACCCCATTCAAAAGGTCAACATAAAATTTAATCTAAAAGTCAAAGTCAACAAAAGTTAAAAATCAACCTAAAAGTGAAAGGCATTGACTTTGCAATTGGAGTATTTAGGGGATTTAAATCTCATAATTAATTTTAGCAAATTAAAATTGATGGCAAAAATTATCCAACCTAGACAGAGAAAGAAAAATAACCCGAAAATGCCAAAATTGAGAGGTTGGCGTCGAATAAATTAACAATTTAGACAAGATTGCTATAATGGAGCATATTGACCAAAATAACAAATGCAAAAAAGAAATTTAATTCTGAATCAAATTAAAGAAAGGAATCAAAAAAATTAAAAAGATAATTTTTCCCATTTTAGTCCTTAGCTGAATTAGGGGAAATGTTTCGGCCAAAATTGGTTTTATGTTATTGGGCCAAAGGTTATTGTTTAATTTTAGGACATGGTATTTTAACTGGGTGAAAAATTGCCCAGCTTTTAGGAAATGATGATAGGAAAATAATAAGATAAGGGTTAGAAATTTTTCAAATTTCAATAAAAATGATAGTTTTTTAGTACCTTAGGTAGAGGTGGCAATTGGGCAGATTCAGAAGGGTTTGGATTTTTTGGGTTTGGGCTCATTCGAGTTTTGATTTTTTCGAATTCGAGCTAATTCAGATATGGGACAATTTAGGTTTGGGTCTATTCAGGTTCGGGCCAATTCGAGTTCAAGTCTGTTCGAGTTTGGGTCTTTACGAGTTTGAGTTCGAGTTTAGGTAGGGTTTGGGTTCAAGTATGTTTTACATCATTTTTTTATTTCGTGTTAAATGTAATTACTTTTACATAATTTTGAATTCTAAGCCCAGGCCTGAATTTGACCTGGTTTGACTCGAAAAAATCTTAGCCCGATTCTATAGGCCTCGATGTGGCCTGAAAAAATTTTAAATTCTAAGGTTAAGGCTAAATTTAGCCTGGTCGACCCATTTAAGTATAACTTACTATTCATAATATTAAAAAGTTATTTACATATTTTATAATTAAATTTAAATAAAAATATATTATTTTATCTAAAAAATTACTGTTTCAGGTCGAGCCTACTTGAAACTTAAAATTTAAAACCTGAGCATGATTGTGCCAGGCTTATTAAGTTGGGCAGGCTGTCTGGACCATGGGCAAGTCTAGTTGCTAGTCTAACATGTGATTTTTTTTCATTTTTGATATGGTATTATCTATTATGGCTTCTATATTTTTTTAATTTATCTTATTACTTTGTTATACTATTATCATACTTTAATTATCATTACTTGAAATAATAATAATAATAATAATAATAATAATAATAATAATAATAATGAAATAAGAATAATATTCAAATAAGTATTTAA
>JAQSVH010210338.1:0-14975 GCA_029448705.1 Adansonia digitata
TTTATAATGGCAAGTCTTAATAAATCTTGTATAACAATTAATTTAGGCTAAAATTAATTGAGATCTTTTCGATGATGAAACCCGAGAAAGTTATAAATGGTTGATTTCTAAAAATTTCCTAGGTGAGAAAATTTTGGTTAAATTCCACCAGCACGATAGAAAGTTTACTCGATAATTTTTAATACTAAAGGTCTTAATTAATTTTTATAAATAAAAAATTTAATTAAATAGGAATAAAAATTTAAAAATTTTTTTACTTGTCTACATAAAATACTAAAATAAATCTGACGATGAAGCCTCTTCAAGGGAGCAAACGAATTCCTTTAAATACTCTTAAGGTGAGGAAATATTTCTTAGAATTCCACCAGCATGATGGAGAATTTCTTGAAAATATTTTCAATATTTAATTTTCAATTAAAAATAAATAAATTAGACGTTTAGATAAAATTTAGAATTTTTTCATAAAATATTAAAATGAATCCGACGATGGAGTCAATTTAAGGAAGCAAATGGATTTTCTTAGATACTCTTGAGGTGAGAATTTTTCTTAGGCATTCCACCAGTATGATGGAGAATTCCTTAAAAAATATTTTCAATAATTAAATATTTGACTAATAAATTAAGACCTTTTAAACCATAGGAGCTTTAGTTTAACATTAGGCTAACTAGGTGTTGTCTTTGTGACAAGCATTGTAAGGCTACCGATCCTTCCCTACATGTAACCGAACTCCCGAATCTAGTTCTGTATGTGGACCAGAACCTATTCTTTTAGGGTACCTTAGTCAAGCTTAGGATAACCTTAAAAATAATAGATTCATATAGGTGATCTAATCATATCTTTAAAAAAGATTAGTGGTGACTCTTACCTTTTATATTTAGTGACCGAATTCGTATTTGGCACATTATAACAGCTTGGCAACTTCACTGGGGACATTAGAGAGTCAAACCATAGTTAGCCTTTTGATACTCCAATTCCTCATAGTTGGTTTTAAAATGGTTATTTGTTTATGTTTATTTTTTTTTTAATTTTTTTTACACAGTTCATTTGCTAATGTTTATCCTTTTCTTCAATACACATGAAAACGTTAAGGAGGTTTGAATTGTTCCTTCACACACACTGCACAAATATATCATAAAGCCCTAGACCCGAGCTTGTCCTTTTAGGAGGGGGTAAAATAGCTACGCTCTTGTAAGGTGTCAACCTCTGCATGGGCTAGCGAAACACTCTCAGGGTGTAAAGTACCAAAGCTTTCATGAGGTAATAACCTTCATAGTGGTTAGGAAAATACTCCCACTCAAATTGAACCTTTTTTGATTGAAGCTTATAATGGGTGAGGATATGGGTGCCTTACTCATCCTCCATGGATGATGTTAAGGAGCAATTTGGGGAGCTTTTTAGACTCGTCAAGTATCCTAACCTAGCATGTAAATAAAACCTAAAAGGCTAACTTTAGGATAGAGTCATGCCAACCCTTGTATAAAAATAACCCAAGATAGGACACATGAAGGAACATATCTTTTTTCAAGATGTATATTTATATTTTTATGCTTATGCTTTTATTATTATATTTTTCTAGCCAATTTACTTTATTTTCTTTTCCTCTTCATGCACTCACATCATCATGACATTATTGGAATATCTTGCTACATAACTATTGTTGCTAAAAAATAATTTTTCAAGTAACATCCATGGCAAGCCTACCAAAGTCAGAATCTACCAAGTATGAGTCCTCAAATGATTTGAAGGCTAGATCAGAAGCGACTCAGCTAGTAGAAGGTGATTGTTTACCGACTGAATATGTCTCAACTGTTACATAAAGAGTCCATCTCGATCTTGCACAAAATGACCTAACTAATTTGATGAACATTTGGGGATCATGGAGCTCATCTAAGCAGGAAGCATTTTAGAGAAAATATGGGGACATAGCATTACTTTTGCTGATCAAAATGGACAATAATTTGATAAAGGCCATAGTTCAATTTTGGGATCTTTCGTATAAGTGCTTTGTATTTAACGAGGTAGATATGGTCCCAATCATTAAGGAATATTCAGAATTATTGCACCTTCAAACTCCAAATTAGGATAAGATATTTCGGAAGAACAAGATGGGTTACTGTCGAAAGCTTATTGAAATGATGGGGATTAATAAAACGGAGGTCATTGAAAAATAAAAAGGAGGAAGTACTTGCATTCCTTGGAGTTTTCTTGGAGATTATATCACCAAAAATCCCAAAAAAGATAGGGTTATGAGCATGATGGCTTTGGCTATTTATAGAATGGTCATATTTCTTAAGGTTTGAGGTTATGTGGAGATTGCAATGGTAGACTTCATTGATGAGGTCGAACACCAAATAAAGATGGCACCAACCATCTTGGCAGAAACAATCAGGTTTTTGAATCACTGTAGAAAAAATGGGAAGGATGATTTAATGGATGTGCACAATGATTACACATGTGGATGATGAGCCATTTCAAGTGTGAGGAAAGCAAGTTTCACAGACCATTTTTCTACTAATATTCCCATTAAAGAGTTTCATGATAGTACTCGGCCAGAACCTAAAACAAAAATTAAATGGGTAGTATTCTTGAGAAGGTTGACAAGTCGAGATATGGTATGGAAGGCTCTTTAGATGTGTCACGATCTGGCTTTATTCTACTGTGAGGATTGGCCTTGGGTTCCACTTCCAGGTTTATATGGAGTTATCATTTACACATCGACTATGGTTAGAAGGTAAGTAGGCTACAAGTAGTTTATTTCGATGACTCATGGGCTTAATCAGATGGACTTTGCTTACACAGATAAAAGCACTTTAGAAAAGAAAAAAAATGTCATCAAAGCTTGGAAGGAAACAATTTGAGTGAAGGGAGGGAAATTCATGAATAATACCTCTCCTGAATATTCGATATGGCATATGAAGCGAGCCAAGGATATAGTGTTACCACTTGAAGAAAACATCAGTCATTCAATTAAAGTTATGCCTCCTGACCCTATAATAAAAATAGAATTGGATAAGAGAAAGCTACAAGAAGAAAAAGATGAGGGAGAGCAAGAAAACAAAAAATTGGGAGAGAAGATCAGGAAGCTGGAAGAAAGAAGATCAAAGCAAAATAAGAGGATTCAAAAGCTGAACCAAGACTGCAATATGTTGAAGACTGCATTTAAAGAACTGGATGATATGGTTACTCAAAAGACTTCGGAGCTCGAGCATATAAGGGTGGAAAATGAGGAATCATGCATCGAACGTATGAGATGGGATGAAAGGTGTCAAAAGTTGATCATTAGACTTGAAAGGTTAGAAAAAAATGTAAACAAGCCCAAGACACGAGTTCGAAATGGCAGCTACATCTTAGGCATTTATTCAACCAGATTTTTGTTAATGCCTGAAAAACAGAAGAAATGCATGATCAGATCAATGAGTTGAAGGCGAGTGTGCATCCATTCCAACATAATGGCCAAAAATTATTTGAACTCTTAGAAGAGGCTCAGAATCATTATAGGCAAATAATGAAGTTTGTTTGGAGGCCATAGATGTTAGGCTTTATTTTCATGGATTTTATTTAAAACATTATTAAGAATAATAATAAAGTTTCTTTTTATCAATAATTGTTATGTGGCAAATATTCCTTTTTTTTTTTGCATAATGCATTCATGCATTCATATTAATAACTATGTGGTAGTTGACTTAGATGCATGCTACCCTAACTTTTCAATATTTTGGTTCAAGTATAGCTCGTCGACTGAAATTTACAAAGCAATCTACTCTGCACCATTACGGTACCCAATCACGAGTAAAAATCATGGCTGAAGAGCAATCTAACAAGATTGAGAGAATGGAGAAAGCTCAAGAGGAAATGAGAGAGCAATTAGCTCAATTAATAGAAATGATGAAAAAAAATGAACAAGGGGAAAGGGAAAATGGAAGAAGACCCGATGAAAAAGAAAAACCAAAATCTTGTGTACAAGTTGGTTAATAAGGAAGTCCTTACTGCATACCTTAAAATGCCAGAGGTTACTGTCTCTATGATAGGGCCAAAGCTAAATGACTTAGTTCAAGTCCCTAATTTAGATGACCCAGAGGAACAGAGAAAGTTAAAACTCAATGAAGAGGAAGCAAAAGAGGACTTTGGGTCCCAAAAAATAAGTCTTCTGGAAGAAAGGCTTCGAGTTGTGGAATGAATGGATTTTTTTAGATCCATGGATGCAGCAGGACTTTATCTTGTGCTCGACGTTGTAATCCCACTAAAATTCAAGACTCCAGACTTTGAGAAATATAATGGCACTACTTGTCTTGTAACACATGTTATAATGTACTATAAGAAAATGGCAGCTCATACAAATTATGACAAGTTATTTATTCATCTTTTCCAAGATAGTCTTATGGCAGCTCATGCAAATGATGACAAGTTGCTTATTCATGTCTTCCAAGATAGTCTTACAGGCTCAGCTACTAAATGGTATGTACAATTGGACAAAAATCGCATCCGCTCATGGAAGGAATTGACTAGGGCATTTATTTCACAATATAAACATATTGTGGATGTGGCTCCCACTAGGATGGCATTACAGGCAGTGGAAAAGAAGCTAACGAAAAGTTTCAAAGAGTATGCTCAAAGGTTGCGTGACCTAGCTGCACAAGTCCAACCACCTCTCATTGAGAAAGAAACTACCTTGATGTTTATTAGTACTCTTCGAGCTCCTTATTATGAAAAAATGATAGGAAACGCTCCAAAAAACTTTGCATATATGGTGATCACAAGGGAAATTATCGAAAATGCTATCAAAAGTAGGAAATTAGAGGCATGAGATTCATTTAGGGTAAAAAAAAAGAAGAGTCCCTTGAAAAAAAGAATCTAAGGCAGAAACAGTTACTTATGAAAGACCACTTAAAGGATTTACACCTTATAGCCCATATGTTATCCACCAAACCTATTATCCAAGTTCAAACAACATTGCTTATACTCATTTGCCTGCACCATCACCCACATTTTAACCAACTTTTTGCCCTCGAGCACCTATCCCACCAACAAGACCTGTGATTCAATTAGCCCAACCGACCTAATTACCAAACAACCAAAGAGCACCATGACCCTATCAAGAAAGAACTCTCATTGACCCTATCCCTTAACTTACACTCAGTTACTTTTGGATCTCATCAAGAATCATTTAATTGCACCTGTGTACCTTGAGCCCATGAAACCTTCATACCCTAGATGGTATAATCCCAATGCTCGATGTGATTACCATGTTGGAAATACTAGACATTCTACTTAGGATTGCATGCATTAAAGTATAGGGTGCAAGGCCTAATTCAAGTCGAGTTAATAAACTTTGAAAAGAAAGAAGAGCCAAATGTCAATGGCAATCCTTTACCTAATCATGCTGGACTTGCAGTTAATGCTTTGTGAAATGAGAATGCAAAAAATATTAAAAGAAAAGGGGAGGATATCACAATCCTGTTAAGGCAAATCTTTAACATTCTAGTCAAAGCTTATATGATTTACCCTATGCTAGCAAATCTAAGTACTTATCGCAGGACATATAATCTCTTTAAAACATGTAAGTACTAGATGGGGGCCTTAGGTCATTCGATCTAAGAGTGCATTGATTTTGAGTAAGAGGTGCAATAATTAATGGATTCATTCCAAGTAGAGTGCTCAAACAATCATAAGAATAATGACATAAATGTTGTTGATGAAGAAACATCATCAGGATTATCTTTTAGGGTCAAGCTGGTGATATTTTATTGTGATGAAAAGTCAATATCGGCTCTAGTTAACAAGTTTATCCTTACTTTTAATGTTTCAAGTCCATTCCCTTATTTGGATGACAAAACTATACCATGAAAATATGATTGTAAAGTTGTAACCACAACTGCTGAGCCAGGATTGCATTGCTCTACGAATTCGGCACAAATAACTGGTATAAGAGGAATGACTCGGAATAGGTGATGCTACTCTTTTGAGATATTAGAAAAAAGTGAAAAAGAAGAATTAAAAAGGAAAAAAGAAAATTTGAGAAGTGAGAATGACCCAATAAAGACCTTTGATTCAGAATACCAGAAACCTATGACAGAGAAAAAAACTTGTGAGTTTTTACAGCTGATTAAGCACAGCGAGTATAGTGTGGTGGAATAATTGAATAAGATACCATCATGTATCACTCTGTTATCATTATTGCTGAATTTTGAGCCCTATAGAAATGCATTGATGAAAGTACTGAATCATGCTTAAGTTCCTTATGACATTTTTGTTGAAAATATGAGCCATATTACTGAGAGTTTGGTGACCTCCAGCTATATAACTTTTAATGAGGATGAGATACCTATAGATGGACAAAGTAGTAATAAAGCCTTGCATGCCACGACAAGATGTAAGACCCACACTATGGCTATGGTGCTCATTGCCAATGGATCCTCGATCAATGTCATGCCTATGAGTACGCTAACCAAACTACCTATGAACATGTCCTACATAAAGTCCAGTAGTATAGTGGCAAGGGCTTTTGATGGAACCTATAGAAAGGTGTTGGGTGATATTGAGATCCCTTTACAAATTGGTCCTTGCACTTTTAATGTCAAATTTCAAGTGATGGATATTTCACCATCCTATAACTGCTTGTTAGGAAGGCCATGGATTCATGCTGCAGGGGGTGTCCCTTCATCATTGCATTAAAAAGTAAAATTTATTGTAGACAATAATCAAGCTTGTGTGTTTGGAGAAAGAGATTTACTGGTCACTCAATTATCGCCAATCCCATATGTGGAAGCTATTGAAGAAGCCTTGGAGTGCTCATTTAGATAATTTAAGTTTGTCAATACAACATATGTGGGTAAAGGTTCAGAAACAGCGTGCATGCCTAAAATAACTCAGATGTTGTTTAATCAAACTGTTAAGAAAGGTTAGCGAGTTAGAGTTTGATTAGGAAAGGATTTGCATGGAATCGTAAACTTGCCTTTCATACCGATGAATATAGGAAGATTTGGATTGGGACATAGATTAACATGGAAAAAAAGAGGAGAGATGATGGAGAATAAAAAAAAAATGAATGGTTCATTGCATGAGCTGTACATAGGGAACTAATGGATGGACTGTGCCTCACTTCTATGACATTTTTTGTTCATGAGGATTTATCAACTAAATATTCAAAAGGAAACACCGATTGAGGAAATAGATGAAGCTCTTTTGGACTTTATCAATCCATATAGTGGAGAATGAAAGTCAACAAGAAAATCCCTTAGTGTACCCAACACCTTCAGGTGCTGAATTGAAGAACTGAAAGATAATGAAATGGCCTGTTATTCTTAAACCTTTACCAAAGTAATTTAATAATCTATTCCTTAATGATTCATGCCTAAGAACATTAGGGAATTTCTTATGTATGGGTTAATTTACTTTTTTTATTATCAATTTTAAAAATGAATGGAATGCCTTTTAGTACATTTCCTCTTCATCCCATGTCATTTTATATCGCATATATACCAATATACGCTTTTTCAACCATTTTCAGGTATACAAATAATGAACATACAAGTAATCATGATAATGATAATTTGAGATTTGACTTTGAAAGCTCTGTTCATGTTGGTGAACTTGATAATGAAGGAAACTTAGATGATGACACCTTATCACCCGATTTGTTGAGGTTAGTGGAATAAGAGGAGAAGTCCCTAGAACCTCATCAAGAAATTGTGGAACTGGTTAATCAAAGTGATGAAAAAAATAAAAAAAAGGTAAAAGTCTAGACATCACTCTTATCTGATAATAAGCAAATGCTGAAAAAATTGCTTTAAGAATATGCGGATGTATACGCTTGGTCTTATCAAGATATGCCAGGTTTAAGTATCAACATTGTAGAGCATAAGTTACCTCTAAATCCAAAATGCAAACCAGTGTAACAAAAGATGAGACACATGAAACCAAAGATGCTGTTAAAAATCAAAGAAGATGTTAAAAAGCAATTTGATGTAGGATTTCTAGAAGTAGCCAAATATCCTGAATGGGCAGCTAATATAGTCCTAGTACCTAAAAAAATGGGAAAGTATGAATGTGCGTAGACTATTGGGACCTAAATAGGGCAAGTCCAAAGGATAATGTCCCTTTACTTTATATTGATACTCTTGTAGATAACACTGCAAGATATTATTCATTCTCTTTTATGGATGGTTTCTCAGGTTATAATCAAATCAGGATGGCTCTTGAAGACAAAGAGAAAACTACCTTTGTAACCATATGGGGAACATTTTGCTATAGGGTCATACCTTTTGGATTAAAGAATGCTAAAGCAACTTATCAAAGGGCAATGGTGACATTATTCCATGATATGATGCACAAAGAAATTGAGGTTTATGTTGATGATAGGATAGCCAAGTCTCGTGAGGGAGAAAATCATGTAGACAATCTCAGAAAATTCTTTGAAAGGATGAGAAAATTTTAACTCAAGTTGAATCCTCCAAGTGTACATTTGGTGTCAGTTCTGGGAAGTTGCTAGGTTTCATAATCAGCAAAAGATGGATTGAGGTAGATCCTGATAAAATACGAGCCATACAAAATTTGTCTCCTCCTCGTACATAAAAGAAAGTAAGAGGCTTCTTAGGAAGGCTGAATTATATTACTCGTTTTATCTCTCAACTTATATCTAAATATAATCCCATCTTTAAGCTTCTTCACAAAAACAGCACAAGTGAATGGAATTAGGATTGTCAAAAAGCTTTTGAAATAATCAAAGAATACTTATCGAATCCGTCTGTTCTTGTACCTCCAGTCTTAGGGAAACCTTTGATTCTATATTTAACAGTACAGGAAAGATCGATGGGATGTGTGCTAGGGCAATTAGATGAAAGGGCAAGAAAGAGCAAGCCATTTATTACCTGAGCAAAAAATTCACTGATTACGAGTCTAAGTATTCACTGCTAGAAAAAATGTGTTGTGTGTTAGCTTGGACAGCTCATAGGCTCAGGCAATATATGTTACACAACACTACATTGCTCATACCAAAGTTGGATCCCTTGAAATACATTTTTGAAAAGCCGTTATTGTCAAGAAAGATAACAAGATGGCAGGTCATGCTTTCTGAGAATGATATAGTATATGTGACCTGAAAGGCTGTAAAAGGGAGTGTAATTGCATAATTCCTCACTGATAGAGCTGCTGAAGATGGTAGTTCTCTAAGAAGATAAAGAAGGATGTGAGAAGAAAACATGAAAAATGTATTTTGATGAAGCATCAAATGCTTTGAGGCATGGGATTAGTGCAATTTGGGTATCCCCTGATAGGAAATATTTCCCAGTCACTGCTAGATTGGCTTTCAGTTGCACTAATAGCATGGTTGAATATGAAGCTTGCATTATGAGCTTACAAGCAGCAATTAATAGAAAAATTGATATGTTGTATGTATACGGAGAATTAGTTTGGTTATTTACCAACTCTGAGGAGAATGGGAAACAAGGGATTCAAAGTTGGTCCTATACGAAAAGCATGTGATAGGATTGGCTAAACGATTCAAAAAGGTTCACTTTCAACATCTCTTTCGAGAAGAAAATCAAATTGCCGATGCTCTTGCTACATTGGCTTCAATGTTCAAAGTGGGTACTGATGTTAACATCTAAACTATTGAGTTGACTATGAAATACTCGTCTGCACACTATTCTGAGGTAGAAGAAGAGGTTGATGGGAAACCATGGTACCACGATATATTGCAGTACAATAAGCATCAACAGTATCCTGAGCATACGTTAGATAATGAGAAAAAATTTATTCGAAGGTTAGCTATGGGTTTTTTTCCTCAATGGTGATATGTTATATAAAAGAAGTCAAGATCAAGTACTATTGAGATGTGTGAATGCAATAGAAGCATAGAGAATAATGGAAGAAGTACACGATGGGGCATATGGAGCACATGTTAATGGCCATATGATGACAAGGCAAGTTATGAAGGTAGGTTATTACTGGTCACAATGGAGAATGATTGTATTGATTACGCTCGAAAATGCCACAAATGTCAGATTTATGCTACTAAAATTCATGCTTCCCCGAATGAATTGCATGTCTTGGCACCATCATGGCCTTTCTCAATGTGGGGCATGGACGTAATAGGACCAATCACTCCAATAGCATCAAATGGACATAGGTTCATTCTTGTTGTCATTGACTATTTCATGAAATGGGTAAAGGCAATCTCTTATGCAAATGTTACGTGACTAGTTGTGTGTCAATTCATCAAAATAGAGATACTATGTCGATATGGACTCCAGAGGGAATCATTTTATATAATGCTCATAATTTGAACAACACAATGGTGGAAGAAGTGTGCACACAGTTTAAGATTAAACACCAAAATTTTGCACCATATCGTCCAAAGATTAATGGAGCAATAGAGGCAACTAACAAAAATGTTAAGAAAATTATGGAAAAGATGACTAAGACGTATAAAGATTGGCATGAAAAGTTGCATTTTGCCCTGCATGCTTATAGAACATCAGTGCGTATGTCTACTGGGGCAAGCCCATTTTCATTGGTGTATGAGACAAAGGTTCTATTACCAATCGAGGTAGAAATACCATCCTTAAGGCTATTGAAGGAGTTTGAATTGGAAGAAGCTGAATAGATACAAGAACAATACGAATGGCTAAACCTTATTGAAGAACAAAGGCTTATGATGCTTTGTCATGGCCAACTATATCAAAAGAGAATGATGCAAGCATAGAATAAGAAGGTTCACCCTAGAAGCTTTTGAAAAAGAGAATTGGTCTTGAACAAAATTCTTCCATATCAGCATGATCATCGAGGGAAATGGACACCAAACTAGAAGGGTCCATATGTTGTGAAAAAGGGCTCTTTAGGTGGGGCATTAATTTGACTGAGATTGATGGGGATGAATTACCAAACCCAATCAATTCAGATGCTATAAAAAATATTTTGCTTAAAAAAAAGAAAAAACTAGAAAAAAGGAAAAAAAGAGAGAAAAAAAAGGAAACTTAAATTGAAAACCCGTAAGGGCAATTTAAGTTATTAGTGGGATCTAAGCTGAAAACCAGAAAGGTAGCTTAGATAAAATCCAACATAGTTTGAAGCTCCTATGATTGGGGCAAAATCCTCAAACTTAAAAACCTGAAAAAGGCAATTTGGACCTTCAACATCGATTAAAAATCATAAAATAAAGGGCAAATTCCAGTTTGAAACGTGTTGGGGGCATCAATCGAGCAAGCTTTCAAAGAGAAGTTAAGGATTAGACTAATCATGATCATTTGGATGTTCACTATTTGAGTACCAATTACCTTATCTAGATTTTCCTTTGTAATTTTCTTTGAAATGGCCTACTTAAATTTCTATTGAATTCTATTCCTTTTTTTCTTTTCTTATACTAATAGAGAATTATTTTTCCTAATTTATAATGCTTTTGCCTTTACCTTGCCCTACATTCTTGTTAAGGAAATGTACAATGCATTTTGTTTATTGTTGAGTTGAAAATTATGAAAGATAAATTAATAAAGATGTTACTGAAAGATTTTTTCATTACTTTGGTAAGAAACTAAGGAATTACATGGTAGAAAGGATGGAAATAGGAGCAATACAATAAGGATGTTGACATTTATCGAAATAAAATGTACAGTGAGGCTCAGCTGGGGCAAATCAGTCTAATCAGCGAAGAGTGAAAGTTGAAAAATTAGAATTGATGAGGCAATAAGAACATCTTTAAATTAATTTTGTTATCATAATTTGAGGAATGTGTGGGTTCATGATCATAATGTTTCATTGTAGATGCATTACATTCCATTCATAACATTCATAACATTTTAGACAGAGATTTGATTTTTAAAAGTGATTCTTTCTTTAGTATCAAATTATCTTGGTTATATTTTTAAAGTTAAAGCCTCAGTGGAGGAGTTATTTCAAATTTTCAAAGTTGAAGCCTCGATGGAGGCATTTTAAAATTTTAAAGTTAAAGCCTCAGTGGAGGAGTTATTTTAAATTTTTAAGTTGAAGCCTCGGTGGAGGAGTTATTTCAAAATTTTAAAGTGGAAGCCTTGGTGGAGGAGTTTTAGATTTTTAAAGTTGAAGACTCGATGGAGGAGTTTTCAAAATTTTAAAGTTGAAGCCTTGTTGGATGAGTTTTTACAGATTTTAAAGTTAGTTGGATGAGTTTTTACAGATTTTAAAGTTAAAGCCTCGGCGGAGGAGTTTTATTTCAAATTTTTAAAATTAAAGCCTTGGTGGAGGAGTTTTTTCGTTTGAAATTTTTTAAAGTTTATGCTTGGTTGAGAGAGCATCTCCCAAAATATCAACAACTGCAATAAGGTCTAACATACGGGTGTCTACGTCTTTGTACACTTCCTGTTCTACAGCAAGTGCATAAAGAGGGGTAGCTGTAGACACCCAATTTTAAGCTTGGGTTCCATAATCCAATATTTGGAAAGCCCATATCCCTTTGAAAATATTTATCTTCATTTTTTCTAAAAAAAAAAGAAAGAGAAAGTTAAAATTGTGAATTTTTAATTATGTCAAGATTGAATTGAGAGGAAGATTGATCAAAGATCATTAAAATTAAATTGTCAAAAATATGTAAAATTAGGGTTGACATAGCTAAAGTTGTGGGATTTGAATTCTAAATTTTGGAAAAGGAATTGGGGTTTTTTATTCCATCATTAATGCTTAGTCTATCAATCTCCCTTATAAATAGGACCCAAGAATTCAAAAAAAAAAAAAAAAAGGGAAAAGGAAAAAAAAAAGAAAAGGCAGAGGTACACACAAAAAAAAAATTTTTAGATTGTTCGAAGAAGTTTGGATTTGGGAGAAAGGCTTGGCATTTTTCTTTAGGTAAATTTTTTAGTTTTTCTTTGATTTTTTTCTTCTTTCTTTTTGTTTGTCACATCAACACTATTCTTATTATTCATAGTTTCATAACAATATTTTATCAAAGTTTTTTATTTTTTAAAAAAAAAAGTTAAAAAAATCTAGAAAAATTTTTTTTCCGATGACCATGTGAACTTTTTTGATATGTGGAAACAGTTTTTTCAAAAATTATTTTGTAAGTCTAATAAAGATTGAAATTCATTCCTATCATGTTTGAAAAAGAAATATTTTTTAATAAAACATCTGCAATTTTAGATGAACAAAAACTGTTTGAATTTTCTTAACAATCAATTAAAATTTTTTATAGTTGCACATACGTTCCTCAAATTTGGTTTAGGGACTGTGAATTTTTTTTTTAAAGTTTATTTTCTATTACAAAGGAATATTGCAACTTGCAACAGAACATTTAAACTAAAACTTAGGTGGATCCATGTAGGTTTAGACCTATTGATTTTAATTTTTTTATTATTAATTTCTTCATTTTATTTTAAAAGATTCTTATTCTTACTAAATACTTATTACTTTATTTATTCATTATTATTATTATTATTTATTTATGAACTTATTTCGTTTATTTATAATAAAATTTCAATAAGTATCTATATATATATATTTTATAATGGGAAGTCTAAATAAATCTTGTATAACAATTAACTTAGGCTAAAATTAATTAAGATCTTTCCGATGATGGAACTCGAGAAAGTTGCAAATAGTTAATTTCTAAAAATTTCCTGGGTGAGAAAATTTTGATTAAATTTCACCAATACGATAGAGAGTTTAATCGATAATTTTCAATACTAAAGGTATTAGTTAATTTTTATAAATAAAAAATTTAATTAAAGAGGAATAAAAATTTAAATTTTTTTTACTTGTCTACATAAAATACTAAAATAAATCCGATTACAGAGCCTCTTCAAAATAGCAAACGAGTTCCTTTGAATACTTTTGAACTGAGAAAATATTTTTCAAAATTCCACCAATATGATCGAGAATTTTTTTAAATTATTTTCAATATTTAATTTTCAATTAAAAATAAATAAATTAGATGCTTAGATAAAATTTAGAATTGTAATTGTTTTCATAAAATATTAAATAAATTCGACAATGAAATCAATTTAAGGAAGCAAATAGATTTTCTTAAATACTCTTGAGGTGAGAAAATTTTTCTCAGGCATTCCACCAGTATGATGGAGAATTCCTTAAAAAATATTTTCAATAATTAAATATTTGAGTAATAAATTAAGACCTTTTAAACCATAGGACCTTTAGTTTAACATTAGGCTAACTAAGTGCTGTCTTTGTGACAGGCTTTGTGGGGGTGCCGATCCTTCCCCATATATAACCGAACTCCCGAATCTAGTTCTGAACGTAGACCATAACAGATTCTTTTAGGGTACCTTATTCAAGCTTAGGATAACCTTAAAAAGAATAGATTTATATAGGTGATCTAATCACAAATTTAAAAAAAATTAGTGACGACTCTTACTTTTTATGTCTAGCGATAGAATTTGTATTTGACACGTCATGACAATACTTACATAGAAGGCTGGAATAATAACCAAAATTGATAGTTCAATTTCTGCTAAAACATAAAATAGAGAACCACCATTAGAATTTTGTCACTGTTGATGATAGTATTGATGACATCGAACACTGTGCTAATATTCATTTTCCCTTCCTGTGAGCATTTGATTTTATCAGCATAGCATATTGAAGGCATCTAGATTCTGTATCTTTACATTTTTTTTTTTTTTTGGCAGTCAGCTTGTCTCCTTAATATACAAGCACAAACATTAACAGCACAGCTGGATTCAAAGGCAAAACAACACCTTACCGCAGTTTCAATAGTTGTTTTCTTTCTCTATATGAAAGTTGTTTGCCCTATCACCAAGAAGCTAAGAGCCTAAAACGTAGGGAAGCCAACGCAAAACCAGATCATCTATACAACCTTCTTCATGACATCAATGGCATGAAGGATTGTGTTTCCCGTTGGGCCCCCAGCCACCATGGTAGCCTTCAGCAAATGCATCACCAGGATATCTTATTTTGGGGCTTCCATTCATCATTTGATAACCACCTATATAAATATCAAGGAGGCTTTTAAACCAAAATGCTCTTGGAGAGC
>JAQSVH010210359.1:0-10920 GCA_029448705.1 Adansonia digitata
AAATTTATTGATATATCACTATATTATATATTTTATATTCCTAGGGGCCATATCATCATTAATAGTTTCCCATTTTCGAGGCTAATTATCGAGGTGAGTCATTCACTTGACTTATCCCTAAATAATCATTATGAAATGACTATTTACCTGGAGTTACAACCAATCTTATTTAGGCTAGGTGAGTAAGTCACCCATCAGAGTTCATATCTCAAAGGTTACAAAACCCTCAAAAATAAACTCTGGGATCTATGTCATATCGGAGAATATGTAAAAGGGTCTTAGAGTCTGTTGCAATCATGAGTAAAGATTAATCCCTCTTATAATGCCTGAAAATCGATACCTTATTAATCAAGTGCTATCTTAATTTTGATTTTTATTTAGTTTCATTATTTGATATTTAATTATAATTCTCATGGATTAATAATATTCTACATTTATTATTCCGTATGAGAAAATCAGGTTTTTAATATTTATAAAAATCAAAATCTCTTTTGTATCCCACCTGAGGATCAAAAAAATATGAAAGTTTTTATTGTTCTCTTTTGTACCCTAATGGAAAGCCAAAGGAATACGAAAAGTTTTAAAAATGAAAATATCTTTTGTATCCCACTAGAGAACTGGAGGAACACAAAAGTTTTATTTTATGAAAATTGAAAAAATCTCAATTTTCTTTTTGAAAATGATATCTCTTTATTAAAATAATTCACTTAAAACCCTCTCATATTCAAGGAAAAGTTCCATGTCTTATTTCAACTTCAAGATATTGCCTTAGTCTTTTTTAAATGATTTTATTAAAAACATCAATAGAGTATCCTAAGACTCGAAAATAGTCTAAAATGATCAATCTATCCCTAATGTCTACCTTTAACATGAAAGTATCCCATTAAATCGCATAGGACTTGGTTCTAATGTAAAATTACCAAAATACCCCTATGGTATATCTTCGACATGAAAGTATCTTAGTAATCCTAAGGGACTCGAAACTACTATAAAATAACAAACCTATCCCTAATGTGTACTTTCAACCTGAAAATATCATAGTAATCACATAAGACATGGTTCTAATGCAAAATTATCAAAATACCCTTAGGATATACCTTCTATATAAAAGTATCTTGGCGACCTTTAAGGACTAAAAAATGGTCATAAAATACAAACCTATTCTAAATATAGAACCTTGGCATAAAAGCATCTCGGTGACTACATCGGACTCGGTTCTAAGGGAAATTACCAAAAATGCTTTTAGGGTATACCTTCGATATAAAAGTATCTCGATAACCCTAAATAACACAAAATGGTAGGTAATGACTTTTTTACCTTAAATGATAATTTAGATATTAAAGTGATCGAAAATGCACTATTACAATTAAGCCCTTAAACTTTTTCAACATTGCATTTCATACCTTTTTGGAAAACCAAAAGAATATGAAACTTTTTTTATATTTTATCCCCTATTGGAGAACCGAAAGAATGCTAAAAATCATCAAAATGCCTTCAATGAACATTTTAATATTCGAAATAACTATTTTGATAAAAAATGCTAGGTTTTCCTAATGTCTTTAAGGTATTCTAAATTTGCAAATTGATCCCTGCATAATTACAACACCAAATTAAACATCAAATATATCAAAATCAACACAAAAATCATATCTACAAATTACAAGGAAGCTTCGGCCAAGCATTGTTGGTCTTGGAATTTTTTTAATATTTACAAAAAGTTCGTAAACTTTTTAAAATTACAAAAAGAGCCCAAAATCCAAAAATATATTTACACATGATTAAATGCATAAAATACATCCCTAAATGTATATGAGGGTTTTGGCCAAGTATGGGATGGCTAGAAATTATTTTTTTATTTTTTTTCAAATTAGTCTCTAAACTATTTATATTTATAAAATAGACACAAAACTCAAAAAAACATCACATACACATACATTTAAATTCATCCAACATCATACAACCTACTAACCAAAAATTTTTCAAATCAATAATCATATATCCTAGCTTTATCAAGCACAAATGATTATCAACATGTAAAAAACATCAAAAATAGACATATAAAAATGCTATTCCAACATATTAACAAGAAAATACCAATGAAAATAACATCCATATGATCATATATATGTGAAAAATTAAACATCCTAGCACAAAAATCAACACCATGATAACAACAACAAATTTCATGAGAAAAATCAAGCTATTGTTAAGAAAAATAAAACACAACAAAGAACTCACAGAAAATAATTCATAGCCATCAAGCTTAGCTTTTCAACAAGGATTAAAATCCATGAGCTAAAGCATTATTTTGGCTTATTAAATGGAACCAATGTGAATAAAATGAACAAAAACTGAAGATTTTAGAAGAAAATTTACATTAAAAGCTTTAAAAGTTAGGAATTCTTGGTGTTTTTTTTAGCATTTTTCTTCACGAAAGCCAATAGCTATTACATTAAAAATCCTCCCTTTATTTATAAGGGGGAGGTTCGACCAAAGGGGTGATAAAAATCCCCTTAACCAAAAATTACAATTTTTTTTTTATGATTTTGATTTATTTTTTATGGGTATTTGTAATTTGGTGATAAGATGACAGTAAATTATGTGTACTATTAGCTATGACCCATCCTTTTTAATGATGATCAAGATAAGATCATTTAATGGCATAGTTAAAACCAAACTAAATTGGTTAAGGAATAGTTAGAATCCAATTAGACTAGTTTTCGTGAAACTAGTTAAAAACTTTAAAATTAAAATAAAATATAAAATATAAAAAATTAAAATTAAATTTAATAATTATATACAAAATTTTGAAAATGAAATAATGAAAAAAATCTTATTGGAAATTCAAAACTCATAAAATTATATGAGAAAAATCTTTACAAAGGAAAATTGATATATAAAAATATTCAAAACTCCGAAAGTAAATTAAAGTTTTCGAAACTGACTTAATTTGAATTTAATAAAAATATTTGATGAATTTAAAAAGTTTTAAACTTAAAAAAATCCCATTGAAAAAAATTTATAGAGTATAAAACTCCGTATTTTGAAAGCGAGAAAATTTCAAAAATATTTTTAAATTTTATAAAATGAACTAAACTCAACAAATTAATCAAAATATTAATTTATAAAATAAGAGAAGATGTAGACTTAAAATTCAAAGCAAATTTTTTGTGAAAGATTTTTACGAGTATGATATTCGTGATATTGGGAAAATTTGAAATTTAAGTCTCAAAATTGACAACTTGATACCTTATGGTAAAAAATGATAATATGAATTTTTCCTTGAATATATCTGATTTTTCGGAGTGAGTATCGACATTAATATTGCACAAATATCCGTAAAAATATACGACTATTAACTTCTCAATTTTTTAGAAAATTCTTGAAATATTCCTAACAATGGGATATTTGACCATGATATTATCTACATAAATGAATTTCTAAAATTTGACAAGAAAATACTTAAAAACCATTTTTCTTTTGAATGTTGACCATTTTTAGCTGAGATTGAACTTCAAAATTGCACTTTTTTTGGCATTGCATGCAAAGCCATTTCAATATGGCTAAATCAGTCTTGAGAATGCCCAATTTGCTTGGAAGAGATTAACCTCTACTAAGGTGGCCACTAGGTTCTTGTTGTCGAATATTTAGGACTACTAGAAATGAGGCTTGAACAAAATTAGGTATCTATAGCCACCCTTTTTTGGATGTTGCTAAGTATCAGGAACAGGGCTAACACTAAATAGACACGATTTTGTCCGAATTGTGATAAGATGTTCTATAAAAAGCCTCTTTTTTATCCTAACCAACTACATTGGGCTTTTAAATTTAATTGCCAATTTTAATATGACCAAGGCCATTATCTACTTTTGGGCTTTGAATATCTTTTAGGGCTAATTTCTCAGGGATTGAGCCCTCAACTGCTCTTGAGCTTTCAAATTCTTTAATGCCACTTTTACAGGACTGAGCCATCTGTTACTTTTAGGTTTTCAAATTTTTTAACACCAGCTTTGTAGTGACTGAGCCATTAGCTATTTTTATGCTTTTTGAGTTCTTTAATGCCAATTTCATAGGGATTGAGCCTTCAGCTACCTTTGGGCTTTCAAATTCTTTAATACCAATTTCCCAGGGACTAAGCCATCAACTACTCTTTGGCTTTCATATTTTTAATGCATTTTCCATAGGGACTGAGCCATCAGCTACTCTTGGGCTTTTTAAATTCTTTAATGCCAATTTTAGAAGAACCAAGGCAACAGCTACTCTTGGGCTTTCAAATTCTTAAGTGCAAATTTTGTTGGGACTGAGCCATCAACTACTCTTGGGCTAAGTGCCAATTTCGACTAGGCTGACACTATCATATACTTTTAGTCTTAGTGCTAATTTTAACTAGCCTATGGCTATCATCTACTTTTGGGCTTTTAAAAGCCTTCTTCACCTATCTTACATAGGATAACATAAAGAAGTCAACATTTTAGCTTACCCTCCGCCTATATTCTATGGGATCAAATAAAGTTGACTCAAATCCTATTTCACCTCTTTCTCACAAGATTAAATGAAAAGGATAACTTCCTTAAAACTTCGTTTACCCTTTATAAGATCGAACGAAGTGGATATCTTACTTAAAACTCAGCCTATGCTTCATGGGATCAAACGAAGTAAACTTAAATCCTACTTCACCTACCTTTCATAGGTTTGGATGAAGAGGTCATTTTACTTCACCGGTTCTTAACCAAGTGAAATTCACTTAAAGGTTTTTTCACCTATCTTCCAGGAATCAAATGAAAAAGGCATTTTCTTAAATTTTTCTTCGCCTACCTTACATAAGATCACGTAAAGAGATTATAAAATTGAAATATCATGAGAATCATCTTCTTATGTGATGGTGAGGCCTCATCAATCTGAGCCTCATTAATGTCAATTTCTTTTATTTTTGATTTTACATGTATTGGAGAGGCCTTATCAATTTGAGCCTCATTATTACTGATTTCTTTTTTTATTGATATATTGGTGAGGCTTCACCAATCTGATCCTTATTATTGTTGAGTTCTTTTCCTTTAGATGACTTGCTATTGAAAGAGTGATTTTGTAAAAGGTGATCTCAAGTTTGCCCTACGAAACCTCTTCTTGGTCTTGACTTTAGAAACTTAAAACTTGTTTATTTCCTTGAAAATTCAGCAAATATCGAATCAGTATTTATGAATCTAAAGATATAACATTATGCAACTAAATGAGGTCAACATTTCGTTGTTCATAACACATTTACTGGCTTCTATAAAAATCATGAAAATTATCAAAATCATCTAAATTCCAAGATTTATAGAATGAGATCACATTCTCATTCTAACCCAGAATAACAGATCTAAATCTATGGAAATTTCAAACTAATTTTAACTATGAATTTTCCAATATGAAGGATAATGGACATGCCATATTCATTTTTTGATACTAAAGCTTTCCTATGATTGATTATCACCATCTGGGATATCTTTGATTAAAATGAGGAAATAAATTTAATGGTTCAAATAGCGTGGCACTGCTAAAATTTGTCCTAAAGAAATTAATATAGTAACGTCAAGGTTCACCATGACCAAGTTAAAGTGAATGTTCCTTTCATGGGAACTCCTTGGAAGGTAAATAATCAAATTATAACATCCTCGTAATCTTCAAATACATTAGCCTGATAAATGTTAAACTAATGCTAGTACACACCAAGTCCCTAGGGGTTAATTTAAAAGGCCGTTGGGAATTATCAAGTTGTAATTAGAGCATTAAGGATCACTTTTCTTTAGAAGAACTCAATCCGGCATTTCTTTCATGACAAAAAATATTTCCTTTTTTTTTATCTCTTTCTACTTCCACATTTTCTTTTACCTCTCTATATTTTTTTTCTTCATTCTTCACTTTAAATGAACTTGGTTATTTAAAGTTTCTTCATTTTTCTCTTAAACGAATTTAAAATTTCAACTTTGATTGCCTTGTAACAAAAATTTTCTATGAATCAAGGTTCACTTCTCTTTAAATGAACCGTACAAGGCAAGGTTCTATTTGTTATTCAAAAATTACAGGCAATCTTTTATGTTGGTATCTTTCTAGTGCTTGACATAGAATACTCAAATTTTTAAAATTTAATTCAAAAATTGTTTTCATAAAAAATTCCTATGTTCCCCATACCCCCGCAGGTGCGTAGATGATTTAAATTTTTTTTCAAAACCCGAATTGACAATTTTCACAAAAAAATTATGCATTAAAGGGGATTATTTTGAAATAATGTTAAAATGGAACAAATTAAACTAAAACCATAGTGAGACATGGTTAACGGGTATTGATTTTTGACGTCGTGGTGGTACTAATCCATCCTCACGTGTAACAAACTCCTAAACACAATTAATGAATCTATGAACTTTGTAGACCTCAAAATTGATTTTTCAAGTTTTGTGACTTAGAATATTGTTTTCAACATGCATTCAATCATGCCTGAAATGATTGATGGTAACTCCAAATTTATTGTCACTTTACGGTAGCCTTTCGACTGTAGTTGGATGAGCAATTTGCTTTACGATCTTTCTTCCTTTTATATTATTATGCCTAATTTAGATCTCAATTAAAAGATAATTCAAAGGCTCCAATCAACATACCCACACCATATTTTTTAAGTCATGCATGCTTTCTTCAGATTGCGAAAAAGGATACATAGCAATAGCTTATGACTCTCCTAGGAACAACTTAGAGAGTTAGGCCCATGACTAGCTATGTTTCACCTAGTTCTTCATTTTTTTTTCTATTTCCATCATTATTTAGATGTAACCATTTTTTATTTCTATCTTTTAAGCTTTTACCTTTCATGGTTTTGTTTTATGATTGTCAAGGACTACTTTGTTCTTGAATAGATATCAATTCGAATAAGTATGGTAATATAGGGGTAAAAAAAGGTTTGATTACTTCTCCAACACATACCATGCACATGCATTTACATTGGATTTTCACTAAACTCCATGGTGAGGTTAGCATCCTAATTATTAGAAGGAAATGAGCTATCCATCTTCGTGAGTACCCCTTCGCATAGGCACAGCAAGAGCTTTTAGGGTGTAGATTACCTATGTCTTTCATCAGTACCCATATTGCATTTGCATAGGAAAACACATTCACTAAATTAAACCTATTCTGCCAAACCATAAAGGCTTAGGATTGAGGTCCCTTGGCTATCCTTACCAAATGGAAGAGCTATTCGGATACCAATTTAGGCACTAACTCAAACCTCTATAGTGAACCTTACAAGCTAACCATGTCAAACCATACTGCAATACTGCTAGAATAACCTAAACAATAGGGTCACCTGGGGAAACTCTTCTTACCTTTACTTTTATACACTATGATTACACAAATGATGATAGACAGACATTGTTGCCCACATTTATCATTGTATTTCATTATCATTATTTTAGGGCATGCCATTATGCTTGACGACTAACCTTTTTTAATAAGTAGGTGATAACAAGCGAATGCCATCGCCTACAATGCCTTATGTCATCCTAAAAGAGTCATATCTGACCTAGACAAGCTGTCATGTTATTCAAAAGATGGCTTAATGTGTACTCACCATAGATAGTGATAAACGAGTATCACCTTTTAGTTGATTAGTTTTTCCTTTGTGAGGTATCATATCACCTCATTAGAGGTAATTTTTTAGCCTGGATATGTCGTTACGCTATCCATTTATTCCTTTATTCCTTTATCACAACCTTCACAATTGTGATGTTTGTCCTTAAGCATCATATCGCCTAGTGTCAGGGCAATTTTTGTGATGCATTTTTATTGCTATTCTTTTATTCCTTTATTCTTATACTTATTATTTCGTATGGTCACTAATTTTCCTTTTGCTTTTCTGTTTAACGCACGCATATTTCATCATAGTCATCATCATTATGAGATAATTGGACAATGGTTTAGTGTTTAGCAAGGGGTGTTTATCATGGCTCAATAATCCATTTGCAATACAAAGCCTTTTGAAGTAGTTAGAGGATGATGGAAGAGCCGATAGTGTGAAGATAGAGACATTCTTAAATTTGAGTATGTCTCAATGACACATGAAAGGGTCAAGATAGGGTACCATCAAAATTATTGACAAGATTTGAAGTGTGTATGGACTAATTATAACAATGCTGAGAGGGAATCATTCACGAAAAGGTATGAAGACATAACCCTTTTACTCTAGGTTTGTTTGGATGTTGTCCTGTTACGAGCAACATCTCAGTTTTGGAACCTGGTATACCGATGCTTCACTTTCAATCGTGAGGATTTGGTCCATACATTCAATGAATATGCTACGTTACTCAACATTAAAAGGGCTAAGACTCACAAAATACATTGTAAGGCTTTGCAACCTCTACCCTTCAAGAAAAGATTAGCTCAGATTCTTAGGGCAACAAAGTCTAGGATTGAGAGTCATATCAAGATAAAAACGAACAGTTAGTGCATCTCCTAGGCCAGTCTAATGAAAGTCATGGAAAATACCATTAAAAAGAAATTCAAGATATTTATACATTGTCAATATGTAGTTTTGTCATATTTTTGAAAACATTAGGCTATGTAGAAAGGACTGTAGCAGACCTTTTCTCCTGATTATGCTGCAACATCAATCCCATACCCCTTATCATTATTAAAACTATTCGAGTTTTCAATTTTTGTAGGAAAATGGAGATAGGATGCTTCATCATATGCGTATTGCTTTTTCATATTTGGCTTATTAGCCACTTTACCTCTAAATGAAGAAAATATTATACAATTTCTTGCCTAACTCTAGCCCTATCTCGAAGGTACTTGAAAAGGAATAGCCTTAAGACAACGACTGACAATCATATCCTAATGTGGAGATTACAGTTATATCTCGCTTGGGATTAAAGGGACATAGTAGCTATGCACCTATACTAGTTCTGTGACAATTTTAGTGCTGACAATCCTTTTCATTCAAGACCTTGAGCAATGGGATTTCGATTATAGCGAATTTGACTACAAGTCAAAAGTTTGGCTAGCCTTCGATGCTTGGAGACAAATCCACTATATGGAGAGGAATTAGAAAGGAAATAGTATGACTCTAAGATATGATGAGTGGAGAATTTGTCACATCATTGATGCCTTACCTTTTTTCTGGTGTTGGAACATCACAAGTATCATTTGATGAATTCCCTTTTGAGATTGAACTACTCAAGCATAAATTCGAACAAGAAAAGGTAACTTTCACCTAGGAAATCACTTCTTTAATAGAAAAAAAGAGTTAATTGGAAATAAAGCTCTATCTTCAGGATGGTTAAATAAACTAGGTTGTTAAAAAGAAAAACTTCTTCAAGAAAGATCTTGAGAGTTTGATAAAAGACAACATGGCATTTAGTAAAGCATGCAAGTCTTAGTGCCATGATAAATCATCAACTGAGTAGGAGTTAGAAATTGCTACCCTCGAAAAGGAGCAATTGATGGAAAAAAAGAGCCTGAGATCAATAAAGAAAGCTTGTTAGAACCCATGCCCTCGTATCAACTTACTAAAAAAAGAATAAGTGACTAAAAGCTTGAGTCTGAGATTTGAAACCAAACTAGGTTGAGAATAAGACTCTGACACTCAGAATTCAAGATTTAGAGCATTCCCTACAAGCTCACCAAGGCCAGGTTAATGAATTAATAATAGCTTTCGAATAACAAAAGCAAGAGTGACTACAAATGGTTGATCAAGCATGCTAAAATTATCAAGGCCATTGTTGCCAACTCATCATGCATATTCAGGTGGTGCAATTAGAGGTTGATAAACATAATGGACATGGTCTAGTCTTTGACATGTGATATCTTGCCCATCAAAGCCCATGGAAAAGAATTGTTATATTTTATGAAAGATATGATCAAGTAATGTAATCGTGTCAAATATTTCAAATGTAATCACGTGTAATGGGGATGCTTTGTTGCTTTAATGAAAGAAATTATCGGTGAAGCTATCCCCTAATCCAATTGTCTCTATTGCATTTGCATGACTAACCCAATTCTTTAATTGCGTTATTCATTCATGCTAATAGTTATCTACTATCATGATTGCATACTCACCGTCATTTTATCAAACATGCTTATGACACATCATAAAATTCTAATCCAATAATAATCTAAACTAAAGGTGCTCTAAAACATGGAACCTACCATTTGTCATTGGTTTACACTTACCATTGCCAGAAAGCTATGGAAACCAATCACCAAGCCTGCATTGAATGACTCGAACTCATGTATAAAGAGTGCTAGTAGCAATAACTCCAAAAGAATAAGGAACTCCAAGCTTAGATTGTGAAATTGGCTAAGTTGTTTTCCAAGATTTTGAAGGAAAAAAAGGCAAACAAGCACTATTGATGCGAGAAAAGAATCGGTTAATCCTGAGAGCAACTTGAACGATGGTACTAAAGCCATTAATGTTTAGAAAAGGCCATCACATGAATAATGTCCTCTAGTCGTGACAATCCCATCAAATCAACCAATCATTTACATTAATCCAGTAATGGTACTCTATCTGGTTCAAGGATTTTTGAGTGTAGGCTCTTCATTGGCAAGACCTATAGTCACAGATCTTAAAGAACAATCAGAGCAAGAAAGAGCAAAGAGGTCATTAGAAAATGATAAAGATTTAAGCAAGTATCAGTCATTGGAAAAGCATCTTTGTGTTATCAAAGGAAGCAACCTTTGGGACTTAGTTTTTGTCCCATTATCCTACCTAAATTTAAAGTGCGTAAATTTTGAAAAGTACAATTGAATTGTAAGCCCCACTACCCACTTTTGCATGTACTGCTGTAGGATGGTTAGATATGAGAAAAATGAAAAGTTGCTAATTCACTACTTCTAAGATAGCCTAACTAGTGTAGCCATCTATTGTATATAGGGTTTTAACCCATAATCATT